>JAPMOB010204430.1:0-11743 GCA_029875015.1 Lepomis gibbosus
ACCACCCCTCCATTACTCCTATTTAATCAGCTTAGTCAGTTGAGTCCAACATGAAAGAGATGAAGTGATGCAGTTTGATTTCTCAACAGGGATGGGGAGGAAACATAAATATTTTTTTAGTGTCAGCTGAATTAGGTTCATAGCAGTGGATATTGAAAAAACAAATATGCTATTTTTTTAGTCTTGCTTACTTATTCTCATAATTAAACGTATCCTGACATTAGGGATGCACTGAAGGTTCGGCCAGCAAAATTAATCGGCTGAAAATAGCTAAAAAAATAACTTTTCGCTGTTCGTCCTAATAAGTCACAAGACTGATTAAGTTTTACCGAACAATTACGTCTACACGTCGGCCATGTGGAAGAATTTAAAAGAGTTAGAGAAAGGCGCAAAAATCACTGTTTGTGGACACTGTCCTGCTGAATTGGCAATTTGATAGACAATCTGGCAATTTGACGTCATACAAACATCCAAATGTCTGTGTAGGATGACTATTCATATTAAAGTTTGACAGCTCTGCAAATTACTGGAGTTTCCCCTGGAGATCAAAACGGGAGGGTGCCTTTAGAGGGCCTTGAAATACGTGAAAAACCTGGGAGAAGCAGGAGGGCTGGCAGGTACATTCAACAGACAGTGGTTGCATCCCAAGTATCTTATTTTCTTCCTCCGCACTTGACCCTGAAGTCTTTTAATGGCCAACACGCCCCCTTAGCCCTTAGTAGAGGTTAGTCATGAATTGGTCACTGTGACGGTGGTTATTCCTGCTTTGAAATGAGTTACATGTGCAGAAACTCCATCAAAGTCTCTACAGCTGTCAGAGCAGACTGACAGCTGATCCGGATGTGATCCGCTGCAGCCGTCATCTGAAACGCACGTTGCTTCACATGATACTTCAGAGGAAACGACGTCTCATTTCTCAAAAAATGTATTTCCTCATTTCATCTCTCCTCACATGGGAACATCACAAGTCTCTTTTAATTGCATCCACATTTCCCTCACTTGCGTGTTGTTGCATCCCTGAGTCCACGGAGAGAAGCAAGGAATGTGACTGAATGGAAATTATGTTAAATGATGTAAAAAGTCCCTTGTGGATGTTATGCCCAAGGTGCATCAGCAACAGTGCAAAGGACACAACCACACGACCCCTGCCTGAAACAGCCTGTGTAATCTAGCATTAATTCTGGCATTCAAGGGTGAGTCATTGTATCTACTATCATGGATCACAAAAACTTCTAAACCCACTTGTATAAACAGATTAAATATCTGGGGACAAAGTAGAGCACTGCCTGATAACTGAGCATTATTTGGTCAATGGTCCATGATTATGATTAGACTGAGATTTTCAGTGGGAACTTTGGTCCTGATTGCTCCCTGTTGGGATATATTTTTACATAAGTAATTTTGTAGTGAATTTGGTTGATATTCATTTTCCATGAAGATATTACATGATGAAAAAAGAGCTGGATTGGGCTGCCTAGTTTGGTGCCTGTAATATTTCAGACTTAAGACAGTACCAAAACCTATACTGGACACCTGACATCATGTGCCTGCTGATGTCATGTGGGTACTGTTACCCATTAGCCCAATTACCTCTGATACACAATCCAATCCATTATGGGTGTTGGGGGTCAACAATGTATACCCACCTCCTCAGCTGTGTTTGCTTATGCCTGCTGCCAGATGTTTGGACCACTGCCAGGTGGATTCAGTTTGTGCTTTGAAGGAAAAGCTTCACTGGTTTCTGTCCACAAGCCAAGATCAGTCAGGGTTCCTGCACAAGTCGTAGAAGACTGGAAAACTTGGTGTGGTTTTCTAGCCATGGAAAGGAAATCTTCCATCATACTGGTTAGGGCTATGGCAACCAATTGCTTATCCATACAAACTATGTTGGTGCATGGTGTATGACAAAGTAGCGATAAGAAACACTGACCGTTATGTTTAAGACACTGAGGGAATATCATTTCTGCTCAAATTGGCTCATGTGATTGCTCAAATGCTTCCTGTGGGTAAACATAAGATGAGCGTAGGCCAGGTTATCGTCATGGATTTCTGTCTAAATTGCTGCATCACTTCAAAAAGTCACTTTTAGCAAGAAATAATGAATGCAATGTGTTTCATTTTCATTCTGAATCAATTCAGCCTGCTTTATTACTTAGTTTGTTAATGGTGGTTTATTGACGCCCGTTACTTTTGACTATGTTGTGACAAAAGAGACCCTGTGCAGTTGGTCCTCAATGAATTACTTGTAAGTACAGGTCTTTCTCTCACATCGTGAAATGGAGGCCTGTTAGCAAGAGTAGCAGCATAATTTTAAGCAGACTAGAATGACAAGGCCGAGTTTCAGTATATCTTGATACAGCTTTAATCTCTTGTAAGAAAATGATCCAAACAGAGAAAAGAATCATTTATCTGCTATCTCACTGAAAATAGTAGGTTACATACTGTACTGAACATACTGTTCCTTCTACTCTTGGTCTATAACATGCACCATTTCTTTCTCTAAATACACACCGCGCCTAGACTGGTCTGACCTTAAGTCATTACTTTGTTTTGTTGGCGATCAGTTATTTTACTGTTAACAAACATTGGGATGGGTAGTAAAAAGTGCAAACACACAGGAAGCAGATGGGGAGAAGGGCAGCATGTTGTCTGGTCCTGGTTGTTTGTTTTGAAGACAAAGCTGATTTTTAAAGTCTCTCTGCAGTTGTTGTCATTTCAGTTTACAATGTAGTGTATCTGTGGTGTCGTAGAAGCCCATCTTTAAAACACATCAATTCATTTTTTCCCCCTTCTTGCATCTGCTCCTCTGTGTAAACCTCGTTTTGTTTAAGTAGGTGTGTCTCTCAGGTCAAATATTGTATTAATATGATTGAACACCTGATTGGCTGATAATGATCGGTTTTGCATACACCAGCCTCCAATAAAAAGCACACTTGTTAACGGTAACAGTCTGACAGAGATGGTACACAGCTTGCCACGAAAAGTGATCGGGTGTAAAAATGTTTGATCGTGTGTTTAAGCCTAAGAGTGGGAAACATTAGCAACAATGTTGCTGTGCTTAGAGAATAAGAGGACAGTTACATGTCAGATGTTAATTTACTGCAAATCACTCTGTACAGCTAATAGCTTTATGCATTGGAGGTAATTAATGAAATGTGCATGTGGTCAGACTGGCTGCATCCAGGTACATCTGTGTATTTACACACTGATCTGATATGGGTGTGTCAGGCTTGGCTGGGAATGAATGTAATATGATTAATACAGATTACAGGAGGCAGCTTGGAGTGGACTAATTGTCCTTTTTAAAGTTACACTTATGTCTGTGTTTCCCGAAGGCCCTGAAAGCATGTTTTCTCATTGAGCTTCTTACCATGAGCCGTGGGAACATATATGACCAGATTTTCTGCCAGAGTTAGGACACTTTGGTAGATCACATGATTTTCTGTGTTTTTTGTTTTGTCTGTGCTCTTCTCACTGGTATGAAGCAGCGGCAGGGCCTAGCTGCAAACCTGTGATATTGATAGGTCAAACTCATACACCAATCAGAGTTTAGCAACGTTTGAATTTAAATTTGATGACAGGCTCTTTGCTTATAGTGCCAGGTCAAACCACACCCACACAGTCCAGCTAAAGCAGATTAGCTAAGGGTGTTAAAGCCTTAATGAATAATAATAAAGGATTTTATTTTCAGAAATTAAACTTTTAATATTGCTAATTTATTTTTGAGTATGTGATATTATAGAAAAATACTTTGAAACCTATTTTTTAGGGCCAGCTGGGTTTCACAAGAATAACCTGTGAACACAACACTGATACATTATCATCTTATATAGGCCTTGTGGTGAGTGAGTTAGTAAAAAAAAAAAGATTGTTTACACAGCCATCAGACAGGAAACAGTCTAACTTTTATTTGGAGGTGTTTTCTGTCCATCTGTTAAATATTTGTCCAATATTCACTCTCCTTCAAGTTCTATTTTGGTCTCCAACAACTTGTGAGAAAAATACCCGGCTCTTTAGCTGTTTATGCTCTACTATGTTCAACATCTGGTTGAGAGCATGCCTTTTGGTTCTGGGCAGTTAGTTTACAGTGGGTTTATCAGTTTTTTTTACTGAAAACAGCTGCTTACCACTGCTGGGTATTGGATTGATAAGAGCAGTGAGAGTGAACCACATAGTAAAGTTATGAGCTAATAAAACAGGTAAAAGACAATGAAACGCTCAGTACTGAACTGAGGGGAACTGGAGAGGCGGGTGGTAATTCTCTATTTATTCACCAAAAGCAAATACTTTCACATTACACATAGTCAACTGACCTGTTGTTAAGAAAAAAACATTAATTAGTGCGGCTTTAATGTTTAGAATTGATCCTGTAAAAGTCTAGCCATCATTGTTCAGTTTATTTTTATTTGATCTTTGCATGTAGTAACTGCACATTTTCTTGTATTCGTGACTACTGTTAAACCTCCACAGCAGTCACTTACAGGGCCGTTTCAAGGTGAAATTACCGCACTGTGAGTGTGAGTAACCGACATAGTTAGAGGGAGGGGGCTGTGTTTGTGAGTCAAAACCCAGCTGATATTGTCTGCAACTGTAAATGTCAAGACTATGACAATGTACAACATTTTTGTACAATTAATGTTGACTTACATTGATACAAAAACTGAACATTTATTGTTTTAACCTTTTTCAGGATGTAGTCTACTTAGCCAGTGTCATGAAATCCTTGTCTGTGGGTTTGCTTTCTATTACCTGAGATCAGATTTAACAAATCATTTGTGTTTCTCTGCACGGGTGTGTGTGTGCTTCATTACAGGCTGCAAACAGCTACTTAAGGGACCAGTGGTTTCACTCCCTGCAGTGGAAGGTAAGGTTGCAGTTTGTATTTAGCTGTTAAATGATTAGATTCATCTGCCCCGTTAAAGCATCATGCTAAGGCCTTGAACCCCCACCCCAACACACACACACACACACCATTTTTGTACTGTATTTCAGCACACTCATTGAAGTTTAATCTCAAAACCATCATGTGAAAGCACCAAAACAATTGTTTTGTTGTATTTAAAAATCTTCTCACAGTCTGACATGCAATTTTATGGCACTTTACAGACCTTTATGAGGATCAGAGCTCTAAACCTGTCAGTACTACAGCCATGCTGTGCTCACCAAGCGAAATAAAGCTATACAAGGAAGTATGCCTGAAGTAGTTCAGAGTGGTAGAGCTCACAGTAACTTTCTATGGTTGAAAAAATATATAATGGTTTAATTTCCTCCACACTTTCTCAAGCAATAATCAAAAGTTGTCAAATAGAAAGACGTGACACATATAAAAGTAGGCAGACTTTACACATCTCTGATTCTTCACAAACATTTCCTGTTTGTGTGTTTTCAATGCAGTCCAGTCCAACCCAAATAGTGACATGAAACGGGCCCAAAACAAGAACACAATTGAGTTATAAATATAAGTGAAATATATATTTTCCAGGTGTTGAACTGCTAGTTTCACAGACCAAAAGTTATTCTATGTAAATATATTCCAAACCCTTGGTAGTCACCAGCGGGTATTACATTGTTGTTCCTACAGAAAAAGATCTACAAGTACCGCAAGGTCCTGAACAACCCGAGCCGCTGGGATGTGGTGCTGAAGGAGATCAGAGCGCTGGTAGACATGGCTCTGACCTCACCGCTGCAGGACGAGTCAATCCACCAGGCCCCCCTTCACATCATCTCCACCCTGCTGGCTGAGGTAGCAACTCACACTCATTACCAGTGAAGACCTTCCCCAAGCCCTTACTATTTCCTCTTTATGCCTAATATTAGTCTTGACCCCAATCTAAATCTAATCTTAATCGTCTTTTTTCATTATCTTCACTTTTTTAATCATAACAATAGCAGGAAAGAAATAAAATCTTCTTCAGTTTCAATCAAATTCAGTTCAAACATTCATAAAATGAACTAAAATTATGAACAGAATGTGAAGAAGTAACAGTTCTGACATCATGTCAAAGCTGTATTGTGTAGCAGATATCTGCTGGAGTTAGCATGCTAATAAGCTAGCCCCGCCCCACCCTGTGTCGTTATCATACCTGTTCCTCGAGCTGATATAAATATTTAAATATTCTGGCTCTACAAGCTGTCGCTCTGGTGCCTCCCTCTCACTCTGCTTGACACTCCTGCTTGACGCCTCTCCTGTCTCCGCTGTTTCTTCATTGTTCCTGGAGTCAGAGTCCTGGTCGGACCTGCTGTAAAGTACCTCGGTACTCTCGTCAAACTGGCTCGGTTTGTCTCAGAGGCTGTGTTCAGTCCTGGTCTGGCCATGATCACTTGGAGGCTACTGAGCCTGCTCGTCGGGCCCCGGCTCTGGTGCCTATTCCAGCCTCAGTCAACTAATAGTTAATTGTACAGCTAACTGAGCTAAGTAGCTAGTTGCTGCAGTTATGGCCTGATATGCTTTTGGAGTAAGAATTGAAGAATGGGAGAGTACCCACCATTCTTAAGTAACTTAAGTAAACATTCGAGGCAAGTGCCTCATAATTCTACTGAAGTAAAGTACGGAGCCCCAAAGTGTTCAAAATTAAGGAAAAATACATAAACAAATGGTATAAAATATATTAATGAACAAATCATTCAAACACATACTTATTATTACAAAATGTTAATTTATTATTCTAACAGACTTAATAGAGTTTTGTTGGCGTTCATTTCTATTTCTTTGTAGACATGGTGATAGAACAGTGGATTTGCCTTTGCTCTGGGTTCAATTCCCACTGCACCACATCCACTAATGTGTCCCTGAGCAACCCCTAGTTGCTCCAGAGCAAGTGCGACATGTATAGCAATCGTATGGCACTTTGGATAAAAGCTAAATGAATAAATGTAAATGTAATGTAACAAAGGAGACGTATTCCAGGGAAAGTGTTTGAATAGTCTAGACGTGGCACTGTCACTACATGGTATCATGACACAGTACCATGTAATATCAACCACTATTCATTGTAATCCTAATTCATACCTAATCTTGACTCTGAACCCAAATCCTAAAGGGAAGCAGTATTTTTATAACCTGGACCTTATTCGCTCAGACACACACACGGGTGAAAATAGAGTCCTGGTTGGGAAAAAAACAAAGTTACCCTTTAATGTAAAGATCCATGACACACACACAATACATAATGCCTAATACATTTAGTTCTTCCCTAAACTCTTCAGTTTTTTTTTCTCTTCTTCCTCCCGGCAGAACTCTAACCTCAGCACTCAGGATCATGAGAACATCATAGTGGTGAGTGTGAAGTTCACTGTCACTATAAATTGAAATTTTATGTCAGGCTGAAGTTAATAATTAACGCAGTTGAGTCGGGCCTCATGTTGTTTTGGTCTTTAAACTGAAGCAAAATATAGATTCCCCTGATGGATTTGTTCACGCTTCACTTGTGGATTTGTGTGTTTTCGATTGCTGCTGTCGATGCCCTGATGGTGGTATCTGAGTGGAGCAGAAGAGTTTGATGCTAAGAGAGATTCTGATGTTTGTGTAGCTCACCTGTGGGCTGTTTTTTACAAGGCTCCTGCACCTGACAGATCTATACTAGTGGCTCCCAGCCAGTGTAAAGAGGATATGGAAGTATTCATCTGTTCGTGTGTGTGTGTGTGTGTGTGTGTGTGGATGTTCAGGCTATTGCTCCTCTTCTGGAAAACAACCACCCACCACCTGACCTGTGTGAGTTCTTCTGTAAGGTGAGATCATGTTGCTGCAATCATAACCTGACTAACACATAGTTTCAGTAGTAAAGAAAGTAGTCTCAAGCATATAAAAGCTTCCTGTTGATCGTCATTCCTGTGTGTTGCAGCACTGTCGGGAGCGGCCACGGTCGATGGTCGTGATTGAAGTGTTCACTCCTGTGGTCCAGAGAATTCTCAAACATAACATGGTGAGAACGGCTGTGTTCAGGAGCTACACTGAGCATTCAGTAGTAGAAATGAGAATAACGAATCATTCGGTTCTGGCTCCACTCTGCTTGATTCCAGTTTTGATGCCTAGTTAATGCATGCAATTTTATGTTTTTGGTAATTTTCTTCAATGTAGAAGAAGAAGAAATGCATCCAGTCCACCTGATGAACTACCTAAAACCTTAAAATCCAAAATAAAAACTGGATGTTGTGATATTTATTAGACTGGGCCAGATTAACAAAGTGGAGGTCCCTCTGAGCTGTGGGCTCTTAATCAGCCCCCTCACGTGCCATTTTGTCAAAAGTTAAAAACATTTTTGTTTCTGTTTTACTATTTGAGCTTTTTTTTTTTTAAAACAAAGCAAACAATATAAAACATGTATGTATTCTGTTCTACCTAACAATGAATCATAGAGTGACAGAAAAGGAAACTGATATATCAGATCAAAAATTTGAAGTTATAAATCATTTTTCAGAGCATCCTGGTGGCTAAAGTGTTAAGGCACCAAACATGAGGCGCAACGTCACTTTGATTTCCTGTCATATATATATAATTCTGAATCTAAAAAAAAAAGCATAAGATTCCTCATTCACATTTCTGAATGTAACTTTCAAGTTCTGTCTTTTCTCTATATATTTTTAACTTGTTTTTGTGTGTCTGTTTGGCAGGATTTTGGAAAGTGCCCTCGGCTTCGTCTCTTCACTCAGGAGTACATCCTGGCTCTCAACGAGCTGAATGCTGGGATGGAGGTCGTGAAGAAGTTTGTCCACAGGTGAGAAACTGTCAAGCACAAAAGCACACATCAGCAGGTCCTATATAATTGTTTGTGTCCTCTTTGATTAGATTGAGACATGTAATCAAGTACAAACCGGAAGGTTAGGCGTTATGTTAATGACTGTTGGTATTCTGTTCTATTTATATATTATATTGTTGTGTAAGAGGAAAGAAGAAAAAGAGCACAGGAATTGCATGTTAGAGGTTAGGGGCCCACTTATGTTATATTTTACATTGATCGGTTTCATACCCAAACTGTTCATCGTGTGTTGTGACAAATGCTGAACCTTCAGTAGATAGGTTGGCACTATGGTATCTAACCTGCACCTATGTGTTGCAGCATGCACGGGCCAACAGGGCAGTGCCCTCACCCACGTGTCCTGCCAAACCTGGTTGCAGTGTGTCTTGCTGCGATTTATTCCTGTTATGAGGAGTTCATCAACAGGTCAGTCAAAGACATCCACACACACACACGCACGCACGCTTCTCTTCTTTTTCCCGAACATGATCTGCCTCACCACCTTCACATTTGATCTTGTCAGTTTTTTCGCCTCTCCCTCAGCTTTATCTACTTACCTTTCTGCTCATGTCCGGACATCTTGTTTATCTGACCGCTGCAGTTTGAGCAGCTCAGATCTGTCGGGCCTGAAGGTCAGCAGCATGGAAGGCTAGACAAGCGACAGCTCCCCTGGGGTTTCATGCTGCCATACTACTTGCATACAAAACGCTACCTGCGAGCGCTCTCCATCGTATAATGTATGCACATTCCTGACAGAATACTCAAAAGTGAAGTGAAATGTTGTTATGTGGTCTTTGCACTAGAGATAGCTCCCTCCATTGTAGTTTAGTTATTGACAGTGTTTATGTACTTATCTAACACCTTACTTTTACATGTAGGTTTTAGAAGTGTATTATAATTTACATACATTATATCAGTAATGCGCTTATCATCTTTTAGGCAAACTATCTATTATCTATCTATTATAAGAAATTTAATAATGTGGATAATTTTATCAAAAATGAGTTCCAATGATAACTTATGAGCCATAATCCCTTATATGTACCTTGTGATCCTGTATATTCTTTGTAACAACTCTTAAAAAGAGAAATATAAATTCCAAAATGAATCTAAATGATTTAAACTAATTAACCTAACAGCGCAGCCCTGCAATAAATCTGTCCTTCAAAAAGGTTTCAGCGTTCATTGTTTCCCGCTTTAGAGATGTGTTGATTCAATGTTGTGGTTATTTTGGAGGCTGTGGTTTGCGCTCCTGTTGAATAAATAAATGTTAATGAAGGTAGAATAAATTGCATTGTATTAAACTGCAATAGTTTTAGCTAGGTGTACTTGAGACAAACTGGCAACTGAGTGTGAGTAAACGTTGTTGTGATGTTCATCTTCACAGCAGCAGCTATAGCGACAGTATGCTAACCCACAACTAAGCTAACGTTAGTTACATTATTTGCTGTGTTGTTGTTTGCTCTGTATCTTGGTATTTGTCATAGATTTCTCCAAAATCACATACCCCACGTTTATGAGATGTTTGCTGGGATTTTGTCAAGTGTGGTCCTAAAAAAAAAAGAACAAATATTTAAGAAACAGAGTGTCAACAGACGTAACCTGGAAGCCTTAATGCTGTCCAGAGAGGCCTGCACATACATAGTAAAAAGTTACACATACAGTAAAAAGATATAGCTGGTGTGAGAAAGAAGCGTTGTCGCAGCAGCCATTGTGTTTTAAGGTTTGACCTTTCCACATGATATCTGTTTATTCAGCCGTTGTGGTAGAAGGGTCATTCTTTTGTTTACCTCTGTCCATTTTCTGTCATTGATTACACCTATATGATTGGTAATTTCCCGCATCTTATGAGAATGATATGAAGGAAACCGTACAAACAGTAATTTGCAGATGTTACTGGAAGAACAGATTAGAGCCGTTGTCAAAGCACATGCCATTTATGGTCTTAACTCATTTGCAATGTCCCAGTAATAATGTAAAAAAAAGAAACACTATCTCTACAGTGCAATGCAAATATACCCATAATTAAATAAGATACAAACAATAAATAGAACTTCATTGAATACATAACACAGCTATGTTTATAGCGGTCTGCGATGTTGCATACGAGGCCATGTGTTGGTGTTTGTTTGAGGCAGTTGGCTTACCTCAATATTCTTTGGAGCTCTGATGGGTTTAATAGTGACTATACACAGCATTACAGGTGCCGAAACAGACCCGTAACCTTCATCATATGCATTTTGCCACGTTGCAAGATATAATATAAATTTGGTCTGGGTATAGTTATTAATGTAGTTGTTTATAGGGTAAATGGCCTCCATTAATTTTTCAATATAGATAAATGTTTTCAATGGAATGAAAAGCAGCTGCACGCCGCTGTATGTAACAACTATGAATCGATCCTTGTGAACCAGGGTAATTGTTGTATTAACTGTTTGTACAACATCTAGGATTTTTCCATTTCCAAAAAGAAAATCACAGCAGGTTTGAATGTGACACATTCCAGTGAATTACATTAAAATTGGCTTGTTTCTTTCTTGCGTGTTCCATCGAGGATTTTTGTTGACTGCAGATGTATGGCATAGGGTTTCCATACTAATTAGCATCCCCTCCTTGGCTTCATTTGGCCCAGAGAGGAACATTCATAGCTAATGTTTCCAAAACTCCAGCACACAAAGGAGCCATCACTCTGGTGCCCATCTCTCCTGGCTCTTACAACACCCTAACTTTTTTTCCTTTCCCTTCTGTCATTACACTTTATTTATAGCCCTCTTGCTTATATATACTTTCATTGAAAATACTGCTGTACGTGGCAGTTAATGTCCCTGCATTGAGTAGATGTTTCATATGTGGTCCAATCACCTTTCCCCCTTTTTCCCCCTCTCCGTCCCTGCAGTCGGGACAACTCCCCCAGCCTGAAGGAGATCAGAAACGGCTGCCAGCAGCAGAATGACCGCAAACCTCCGATGCCACTCCGCCTGCTGCGTCCTGAGCCTCCTACACCGCCT
>JAPMOB010204435.1:0-13491 GCA_029875015.1 Lepomis gibbosus
GTGGGGAACAGCGTGCTCAGGACATTCTGATCCTTCCTCCTTTTGTTACAGAACTCACTTCATCAGACATCAGCCTGAAGCGCTGTCCTTTAGGACCCATTATGGTGTCTTTGCTGTGTCTCTTGTTTATCAATTGAAAGTGATGGAGTATTCTGAAACTGAACACAGAGTGAACAAAGAGCCCCTTAGTGCCTGGGTCAGTCTTTGGTGTCAAGAATCTCCTTGCCTCGTAATTACCTGCTGCCTTTTCATTAAAACCTCTTATCCATTTTTTATACCTTGTTTGAAGAGGCATTTGTTAGTTATCTAAGAAGCATTTGTTATTGAAAAGGCAGTTTTTCATTTTAAAGTGCTTGAGAGCTTTATTCTTAAAGTGGATTATTATGTGGTTGGGAACTGGATCTCATGTTTGTTCCCCATCAGCTGAGACCTGTTGAATCAGTATCGCCAAAAAAAAGTACAGCTTAGGCTTCTTGAAAGTTGAGCCAAATCTGACAAGACAGAGCCTGAAACATCCTAAAATAATAAACGCCTTTGATTTATTTAACATGCCTTTCCCTGTGGCATCACCCCGAGGCCGAGCTTTATATTTGCTCCACAAGTGTTAAAGGACTAAAAAAATCATGGTTTTATTTATAGTCCCATCATCTGCTGCCATGGCTGTAGACTTAACCTTGTTAATCTTTATGTCAAACTCACTCTCTCATTTATGTGCACAAATTTAGCTGATTGTTTTATAGTTAAGCAAGTGAGCATTGGGACTTTTTATAACATGCTGTATTAATTCCTGATTATTTTCCTTGTTTGTCTCTTTGTACATGACTGTAGATGTGTTTACACGCCGTCTGCATGTCTACCGCAGTCTAATTTTGTTAACATCTTCAATATGTTTTGCGCACTGTGAACATTTGTTGCATGCGGAGGTCCTTGGGGGCCCTCTGGAGCTGCAGAGTTCTGCTTAATGCACGGCAGCTACTGGAATCCAACTCATCTGCTCGGAGTGAGCGGGCATAAACAAGAACCCCTGGGAGCCGGTAATATGTTAAACGATCTGACTCCAGTCCTGCTCAACCTTATCCAGCCAAGGCAATAAGTGATATGAAAGTGTCCTGTGTGTGTGCTTGTGCATGTCTCTGCGACAAGAGTTCTGCGTATGTGTGGGTTTTATGAGCACCGCCTTAGGATGAATGACACTAAGCCAAGAGAAAAAAAAAGAGAGCAGCTGAGAAAAAGTATGCAAATTATCAAGACAGAACTGGATGAAATCGACTGGAATTGCTCCTTTGGTGTGGCGGGAGAGGCAGAGCTACCTTTGTGTGAACAGTTCAAAGGCGGTGGATATATCTCTCCCAGCTGTAAAGCAGCCATATATACATAGATACGATGTGATCCACGAATATACACACAGATAACCGTAAAGGTGTGTTTCAAGTAACACAGGATCAGAGAGCAAATGATGGCTGCCGGAGAGAAGGTGTCAGCCGGAGACTTATCAGCTTGTCCTCCACCTGTTCTGGTACACCGCAGGGAGTAGAGCGAGAAAGAGAGAGAGAGAGCATAGATACAGAGACATAGAGAATAAGAGAATAGGGGATAAAACGAGTGAGGAGGAAATACAGGGACAGGAAGAATAAAACAGACACCTGTGGAAGGAAACAGAGGAAAAATGTGAGGTCTAGGGAGCCACAGGGACGGGAGAGCGGCAAAAACAGAAAATGGCTGCAGAGAGATGTGGAGAGAAAAGGAGATGGATGAAGGAGAAAGCTATCTTAGGAAAAGGGAAAAGGCTAGAGGAGGAGATATGGAGGGAAAGAAAGCTCAAGAGGCAGAGAAAGTGGAAAAAAGGTCGAATGAACAAGGAAGATAGCAACAGTGCGAGAGATAGGCAGCGAGAGGAGGGTGGGTGGCAGAGAGACAGAAGTGGATGTCTCAGGCCATTTCCTGTGATGATAGCCAGAGGCGTATTTTTCATCTTCCTCCAATCACCCCCCCCCCCAACCTCCAACTCAACTACGCTCCCATCATCTAACCACCCCTCTGCCACCCACCCTCTCCCAGCCAAAACACACTCTCACACTCACTCTTAGCTGGCACGCAATTTGATTGCGGAGAGTTAACCTCTGTCTGGCTACTGTAAAACGCACGGCGGCGCAACAATAATGGAGCAACACATGTTTTCCAGCCCATTCAGCCTTGCTCAACAAGTGACTGCTTGAAAATAATTACATCTCATTTTATTCATTGTCAGTGAATTACCTGCTTGAGCGGCCACACACAATGGCACCCCGAGATGTGGATACATTGGGCGGGGCTGGAGCTGTGCTCCCAGAAGGGTGTGTGTGTTAGCATGTTCAATGTATGTTCCTGTGAATGACTGCATACAGATTTTTGCTCCTTTCTGCTGTGTTCAGAATGTGAGTGTGTAGTTTTGTCCTCTTCTGCTCCTAGAAGTGGAGGAAATGACTTTCCCTGGCAGTTGGCATTGGCCTAGTGTCTTTTTGAGCTCCTCCATATTTTGTGACCAATTCTCAGCTGCTTAAAGGGATAGTTTGGGATTTTTGAAGTGGAACTGTATGAGGTACTTATCCAACCCGTTCTCACTTCCTGACTTGTCACATGTGGACACATGGTCAAGAGCCATCCTCGTCAGTTTGTAACGCACTGGGGATCCCTTTACCGTTATGGTTCAACGCATTGGGTGGAAGCCCTGTAGTGTCGGTTTTTGACGGTAAAGGTAGGTGGATGAAGGGCCAGAACCCCAACTCTGAACCAGGAGACTGGGGTTCGTGTCCCGTGTGAAACAAGTCAACATTAAATGAAATACTTTTGTTAGGCAAGTTACACAAATTGAAGTAAGTGATGTTAGTTAACTTTCTAATACTCAATATGGCCGCCACTTTTCCAAATGTAGCTGGCAGGTTTAGATTCAGTGCTGGAGCTAATGTAATTTACAGTTTAATTCAGTAAAGTTGCTGCAATAGTCTATAAGTCAAAAGACAATGAATCAACTACTATTGATAATGGATTTATCGTTTGAATCATTTCCTTAAGCTGAAATGCTGTCGTCAGCTTCTTAAATTTAAGGAATTACTGCTATTCTTTGTCATTTGTGATAGCAAATGAAGAGTCTTTGGCTTTTGGACTGTTTGGAGAAAAAAAAAAGCAATCTGACTGAATGCGTCAATAGTTGGCAGATTAGTCGATAATGGAAATCATCGTTAGTTGCAGCCCTAAAGTGAATCAGGTAGTCCAAACCCAAGCAAAATAAATCTATATGAAAAGGCAAAAAATACGAAACGGCAAACATAATAGTTCAAACAAGCAGATAATCCAAAAAAACACCAGGGAACAAAAGGAAACACAGAACAGGACCGACGGCTCAATGCTGAGAGGTTGTGGTATAAAGTCATTACTCACAACTGAAAAGGAGAAGCATACTCAGTAATATCAAAATGGAAGTGATTAATGAGGCACATGTGAAAATAATCGAGGTAGAGTAACATAATCAAACTCACAAAACACAACACAGAGGCAGAACGTGACATACAAGAGGAACCGCTACCCAAAACAGCAAAATCCCAAACACCAAAAACCGTGACATTCATTTCCAGAAAACCAAAGTATCGTACATGTTACGTGGTACTGGAGAGCTACACAGAATATTTGGGGTTCAGGGCCCAAATGCAGATACTGAAGCGGATCAGGTCATTTTAACGTGAATTATTTGTAAAATGGAGAAACTTTCAAGTGCTGTGATATTGGCTGTCCAAACAAACACACAGTGATCCACAACTGAAAATGAGCTTTGTCCATGGGAGGATAATGAAACATGAAAACAGAGCAATCCAGTATTCAGAGTGTAGTAAGCACAAGAAACACGAATGTAACAATGATCCACACTACTCCATTTTAGTTTACAAACAGAATTAAAACGAATACGATCTAAACGGTGACATGCACAGTACAGGTATAGGGAAATAAGTGTTATTTGCACCGTACATAATATTTAAATAAAAATACGATGTCAAAAACTGTCAGTAGCATCGTGTTTCTGCTTTGCAAGACCCAGAGAGCCGAGCGTGAGCAGCTGTGTCATCGTTTCTAAAGGTCTTCGTTTTTGTTGTTTTAGTCTGGATGGGAGGTGCAAACGTAGAAGAAGGTCTTCGTTTTAATTTGAAAACGCCGTAGTGTGAACCAGCAATGAGTCAATTGAGCAAATCACTTAAATACAGGTGAGAGAGAAACTAATCACACACAGGTGAAACCATTACACTATCAGTGAGGCCACAAACACAGGGAGTAAAACAAGACAAGAACACTAGAGGCCGGGAGCTATAAATACAGGAAATATGAAGCACAAAACAACAAAATTTAGACAGATTCAGTATTTTTAGGTTTTGGGCCGGTACAGATAAGTCACCTGTTTTTACCTTCCAACAGAACCAGAGTGATTTCCCTGTAGTCTTTGTGCAAAGATAAGCTGGCTTTACCTTCAGATTCATTCGATGTAAGCAGTCCTCCACGTCTTTCTCTGCATCTGGTATCACTCCGCTAAGCCCTGCCCACCAAAACCACAAGAAGGAGCCAGTTGCCTTGCGAGACCTCATCCCTGGTGGGGCTCATTCTCCAAGACGAGAGCCTCACCAAGACCTCGCGCTTCAAATCGCCCTGGGCAGAGCGCCTTAGGCTTCAGAGGCAGCTAATAGCGGGATGAGAGGCTAATACACCGCTGCCCCCCTCCTCAAAAGTTATTCCCCAAAGTTTGTCATCATGCCTCCTTGTTGATACGAGCGCCATGTCGCTGACATAGTTCTTTCATTGCAGCTGGTTGTTTCTCAGACATTGTGTTTGCAAAACTTCCGATGGGCTGCTCAGCGTGTGCACAAGCAATGACTCACACAGCGTTTAGAGACTGCTACTGGCTCTGATTGGTTGTTTTAACTTGGCTGCAGTGGATTATGACAAATGGCAGTAGGAGCACCAGGAAGAGTCACAGAAACCCCATTTTTCTTTTCACACATTATCTGTTTCATGTACTGCTGTCAGGACATTTTTAGCACATATAGCAAGAAGTTATTTTAATCAAATATACCTACTGAACCTTCAGCACGTTATCACTTTTCTTATCTAACTTGAGGCAAGAAAGCGAATAAGCCTATTTCCAAAAATGTCACACAGCTCCGTTTAAAAGGATCAGATTGGTTTAAACTGATTTTCATCTAGATTTCATTTCCCCTGCAAATCCAAATTGGTTAGATTCCTGTTGCAAAGCGATCATCACAGTAAACAAGTTACTTTTGTGATGCTGAAAGCTCAGAAAAAGCCACCGCTAATAGATTAGAGAAAAGGTGAGGAAATGCAAATCAGGTGTTGTTTATATGCCCCTCTTATCAGATTTTCTCTTGTGTATCCTTTAATTTGTGCATAATACAGGTTTCCTTACAAGTGAGTTTGGGAGTACAATACCAGTTACATTACAAGTTAACTTTTCGTGTGTGTGTGTGTGTATGTAAGTGCTTGTGGGCTGTTTGTCCAGACTATTGGAGAGCAGACGACTGGAGAGGGGGAGAAGATGTAGCTGTAAATATTTAATGTCACCCATGCGCTAGCGTTGCCTTGCAATAGACTTGAGGCAGAAACGAACACCTGATTGCTATGACCGGGCGGCTTCGGACAGCATTTGGCCAGCAGAGAGAGAGTGAGAGACAGAAAAGTAAAGGGGAGAATAAATCTGGAAAATTGCTCTTTCTCTCTCTCTGGATTTATTTTGTTTGCAGGGCAGAAGCATAATGGTTCAATAAAGCGTGCAATAAAATGCCAGGAAGAGGTGTGAGCAGTAAGTTGACTAAAGCTGTGGCAAAAGTCCCTGAGTTTCTCTCTACTTCATTATTCTTATATAACTTGCATTGTTTATTCCATATTCATATATTTCTAGATTTATTTATGTGAACTGTATGTTTGTGTACGTGTAGCACCTTATCACCAAAGCCAATTCCCCGTATGTGTAAAACACTACTTGGCAAAAAAGCTCTTGATCTGATTCTGGTCTTATCTCCAGCTAGAACCGTCAAAGCTGCAGATATCTGACTGGAGAGATTTCTTCTTCTGCCTAAAACGGATGACTGACAAGATATAAGTCGGGTAAAGATAATACATGATTAGACATAATCATTTGTCAAAAGGTGTAGGTAAAAATAAATCTTAATAGGAAATAAGCTCTTTGAACGCTTAAAGCTACAATATTAGTTTTATATCAACAATAGATCGGATGACTGTTTGTAATGTGGGAGGTATCACTCATAGCAACAAGCCCACAGAATTATCACCTTTCAGATTGATTCAGCATCTTTCAGCTCTCTGTGGGTTTGTCTCTGCAGAACCTTTCACCTAACATGTATTTGACCAGTATAATGCCTGTTAATATAACCTGTTAATGTCCATGCATTTGTGGTTTTGTGTACGCTTGTGCGCACGTGTGGCCATTTCTGTGTGGGTCTGAACGACTTTCTTTCCAGAACACTGAGCTTAAATGCATTACCTGGAAAAACAATCATCTCTCAGCACGATCAATTTCATTTTGTAAATTCTGTAAAAGAAACATACTGACTAAGCTTCTGCCCCTATTAAAACTGCCGGCGTTTGTCTTTAACTGTGTGCTGTTGGTCATTATTGGTAAGAACTGATGTCTGCACAGCTGACTTTGGAATAACTCGAGTCACTTTTTCCCCGCGGGAGAAGCCTGGCATTGTCATTCTCGATCTCTCCAGACCTCTGCTGCATCGATATGAGCCCTGCTGGCTTTCCACCCTCCCTCTGCTGCAGCAGTGAGCCATTTGGAAAACTTGTTTCTATACTTGGGTTTCTACCAGCATCAATAGCAATATTATCACTCCCTCTCTTCTTTCTTGCCCTATCATTTTATATGCCTTGCTTTCTGGGTTTTTTTGGTAATTTGATATTGCTGATGTGATGTGAATGTCATGAATTTTCTCCTTTGGGGTTTCTTGCCTGACCTAGCAGGTTTTTCTCTGTGTCCTATATCAAGTTGTCAGCCTTGGCCGTCCACCATCCAGGATGCTTGCCCTCGCTTGCCCATCTGTCTGTGTCTCTCTTCCTCTGTTAATCCTCCCTTCGTTCTTCATTCTCATCAGTTTTGAACACTCTGGCATTAATCTATTTCCACAGTGACCAGCCAAAAGCAGCCTTTTAAATCTTCATCTGGACTATCTTTGCGTGTTAACACGTATTTTCTCTTTTAACGAAAATCACACAAAACAAAAAAATCTGTAGTCTTATGAATAGTAAAATAAATGTTATCAAACTCTGTCATAAATCTTGTTTATTTTGTCTTCTGAAAAAGCAACAAAACTTGATATTTTGATAATATATATTCCTATAATATCTATACTGTATATCCAATAAATGCCATCAGTGTTTTTTAATCTGGCTGGGTGAAACAGGTTAAAATTATATTATTAAATAAAAGTAATAAAAGTGTGAGACTACCTCCCATTATCAATGGGCAATGGAATGAAGGTTTCTGGTATTTTCTAGTGGCTTATATTCCATTATTCTTGAGGACTCTTGTGTCCAGAGAGCAGCCAGTAACTCAGCACAAAGCCCGGCTGGCTCCTTCTCCTTCACATTTCTTCCCTTGCTCATTCTCCTATTTTCCTCTCTGCTCTCTCTCTCTTCATTCTGCCATTAGTTCAATCACATTATTGGCATTTCTGCCAAAGCGCTGCATAAAATGCAGTTTCAAACACTAGTAATCAACATTTCTGTCTCTCTCTCTTTTCCACTCTTTCTCTCTCTTTTTCATTCCAGACAATGGCTGGCGTGGACAGACAATGTACAGCTGTCCTCCCCCCACCCCCATCCCTGCCCCATCCCTTGACTCCACCTCCACTAACATCTGTTGTGTCCAGTCAGGCTTTGGGCAGGGTGGTGAGGGGGTGGACACTGAGGTCAAACCAATCTCTATGCAGATTGTAATAACTTCCTGTGTCCACCCCGCCCCCCTGCTCTCTCTCCCTTTCCCAGGGGGCTGCTGGGAAGGATGTCTGAACTCTGAATGGGTCTCTGTTACCGACAAACAGATTCCCACCATCATTACCGCAATGGACGATCCTAAGAAAAATATGTGCAGAGGGGAGCATTCACCCACGCAACAAATACCCATCAGGTTATACAGAATATGGATGCATGGATGCATGAGTGGTTACTTAAGTGCACCTCCGTGTTTATAGACTCCTCGCTGAAACAGACAGTGCGCCATATGGCCAGGATTGACAATATAAAGTTTCAGTTAGTGCCTGATGGTCAAGACAAGCAATTAAAGCCGCTTTGAACATGGATCCATCATTGGTACCAGGCAGACTTTCCAGTTTCCAGCACTCAAAAACCTCCTGGGATTGTCACAGGATGTTCACAGATTGAACATGCCACCAAAGCTCCCAGTGGAACATTCCCAAATACATGACTCAGTGGCCCCATTTCCGCTTGTCATTTCAAGTGTCTCATATCCAGATAAAATCCAGCCACATATTTACTACTCTGTTGGTCATTTCACAAAGCTGATTGCAATCCATCTTGGTTTTCCCGGCTTATATGCAAGTCAGGGTCGGCCCTCCTCTTGTACAGAAGGAGGTGTAATGCACCTGAACCTGTTTAATGCTTAAATCGCCAGGAGAAGAACTTCTGCCCTGTAGCAGTTAAGTTACAACAATAGCAGTTTAGCTAGCATTAATCCAAAAGCAGACAAACACACGAATGAATCATATTTATGAACTATGTTACAGCAGCGAAGTGTGCCATGTATTTGATCATATGTGTAGAAATGGCTGAAGCAATATTTCCTTCTGGTTGCAATTCTTTTTGCTGCTGGTTTTGAACCCAGGATCTTCTTGCTGTGAGGCCACAGTGCTGCCTGAAAGAAAATCAGACAGTTTGCTTAGGACATATTTACTCCCTGGGAGGAGTAAAGATTACATTTTAATCACGGAGAGAAGGATGCATTAAGGATTTGGATTTCAATCTGTCTTGAATGCTTCCGTGATGCATTTACATTGGAGAACTATCAAATCTGCATCAAGACTCATGATGCGACTGAATGTAAATGGGGTCAAAGAGTTTAAGCTCTTGTCAGGCAAAACAGAGTCAGCACCTGTGTTGAAATTAAAAAAAGAAACAAATACCCTGTTGGACGTCAGAAAAGGAATTAGGACCAGGAGGGGGCAGACGAACAACTGAAATCGATATGTGCACTTGATTGATAATTGCAGAGTTTGCACATTCAGGAGAGGCCCAACCATCACCGATAAAACCTCACCAACTCCAGACATCAAGTTCTTTGTGTTTGTTTGTACAAATGGTCAAAACCACATTAAATTCATTGACACCAACAAAAAAGAATTCAAAAACATTTCAGTAAATCCAACTATTAGTATTGCATAACTGCGCAGGTTTATGTGCATAATTATGTATGAAAGGTGTCAATTGCTTAAATGATGCATTAAGTAATGTGACATTTATCCGCCACTACTGATTTTAAAACTACTCAGGTAGGCAAAATCACCCCCTGACAGTCACAATTTTAGTTAGAGCAGAGCACAAACTTCAAGTGAAGAGGAAACACCCAGATTTTTAATTGCCCTTAAAATTACAGTGCATACAAGTATTTCCTGAAACGTTTCTCCATTTCACCAAAACAGTTTATGTGAAGAGAAATAATCCACAGACAACATTTCAGTAAACACAACATTTTAGTTTTTGCATTTTCACAATTTAAATCCAACACGTTCATCTGAATGTTTCATGAGGCCCAGCGAACACACATACTGCACGGTCTGCACACCTCCCAATATGCTCCCATGGCGTTCCCTCAGTCAGAAAGGAGGAGGATGTAATTAAGAGAGAAAAGAGTGCGCCACAGGATTCTGGCTCAACTTTGAACATTATCATGTGTTTTGCAGATACCCTCAGTCACCTGTTCTTTTGTAGGAGCCTCGTCTTTGGTTGTAGTGATGCATAACCCTCCCGATTTGTCTGTCTGGCTAATCAGCCAGGCCATTCACATGGAGCTGGCAGCTATCCACCAATGCGACCCAGGAAGGGCGAGCCGCTCATTACCATGACTCTTTGTTAATCAATCCCTTCTCTTGCTTTTATTTTACAGTTCTTTACTCTCTAATAGCAGCGCCTTTCTTCTTTTGGGTTCTTTCTCTTCATTTTCATCTTCCTCTGGCTCCATTTCTCTGTCTGGCTGAAAAACCACGGAGGACCTGCCAATTCTTGAAGCCATTCGCCTGAATCTTATGTGTCTGCCTCCGAGTCCCAGCTTGGTGGGGGTGAAGCGAAGGACACCGTGTTACATTTGAGTTAACAGGCAGCGCTTGCGATCCATCGCAACAGGCTCTTTCTGCTGAGCGGCCACGATTGCTTAAGCAGAACTTAGACAATGAATGACTGGTGACAACATGGAAATGATACCGCTGCGCATACTGGTTAGCCAGCTGTGAGGGCTGGCTGTAAGTGGTGTTACTGTCTGATGTCTGCCACTGCAGTGAGCTGCTATTAGCATGTCATAAAATAAACAGAAATACTGTAGCTGCTGCTGCTGCTAATGGTAGGTGGGCGTGATGTGCTGAGTCACATGTGACTTAATGATGCCGTGAAGAGGTCCAAAGGGTCAGATGTCAAACACACCTTAAGAAACACATCTTTACAGACATACATACAAGCATGCGTGTTACCATCTACCACACTGGCTGTGGGACCCTGTCAGAGGGTTAAAGTGGGCGCGACTGCCTGGCGTCACCTGAGGATTGCAGGCTGTCAGCCAGTTTGTCTGACATGTCTGACTAATTGCACAGTACATCCATGTATATGTGATGTTTTTGTTTTCACAGTAAAGACAAGTAAGCAGGCTAATTAGAGCAGAGCTGTAATGAAGAAACATCAAAAGGGAAAAGGGAATATATCGCCCTGAAAATTACACTTTTCACAAACGTGTAAAAATATTTGAAAAATAACCCATTCGCTCCAAACTGTGAACAAAAACACACATCAGAAGAGTTAACGTAAAATTAAACAATCCACTCAGAATCATATAATTTTTGCTTTTCTTTCATCAGCAAGACAAACAGCATCAGAAATATAGAGACTGCTATGATAAAACACCATTACACAGTCAGGACAGCAAGACATATAAAAACACCGTCGGCAGACTTTTAAAAAGAATCGGAAACAAACACAATAAAACATTTCATGACTATTATTACTGTAAATTGAATTTATTAGAAAAATTTCTAATAATGTTAATGCTAATGCTAATGTTACAGTTAGTGGTTACTTTAAAGCTCCACAAAACTGTGTCACCAAAATCCATGAATTAACTTATAAGGTGTGGTGTGTGTTTATACAGTAGGTGTGTGTTTTTTGTACAATAACCAGTGAGGCCCTAAGCTGATCCGTCAGGCCAAGCAGTCTATATCTACAGTTTGCTGTCATGCTGTCCAGAACACCAGCAAGAGGATGAGGCAATGCGTTCTCACAGCACTGGGTGTGTAAGGAGAACTAATGCTGGCTGCAAACTTGAGGATAACTGGATCGATTACGGATCCGATTCCTCCCTCCAAACGATCGTGGGGGCATCTTCAATTTGAAGTTGGTCTGAACAGATTATCTGCATGAATGATGCAGGATTGTGAGGGTTTACAGACACAATCTTAGGTCAAAGACAGGATCGATGTTCGATATTTATTATTAAAAATCCGGGGGGAGAATTTTTCCTATAATGTGAAAGGAACTGCAATAGCCAATGAGAGTGAACTGACCGGGAATCATCACCGACTGTATGTTCTCCACTTGCAGTCATGCAGATTCCATCTCACCAGCCACGGGTTCACCCGCAGTTTTTTATTCTCTTTTTTTTGTTTTTCTTTTTCTGTATCCATTTTTTAAAAATCGGTTAAGATTTAAAAATCCTTTAGTGTGCACCAGGCATTAAGTGACAGTGGCTCACAACTTGTTAATCACAAACTGACTGAAAATTACATGTTTTGGTTTTTTACCGGGACTTACATAAAAAGGTTTCACTAGTTGCCTGGTAACCTCGTGATGAAAAGACTCTAGGAAGTTTTGGGTTACTGAAATTTAGTACAGATCACACAAAGAAAATACAGTGTGTTAATTTGCACCTTTAGAGGTGCTTTTAGACTGCTTCCAGTCTTTATGTTAAGCTAACTGCCTCCTGGCTGGTTACAACAATCTTCCCATCTAACTGTCTGCAAGAAGGGAAAATTTCCAAAATGTCAAGCTATTCCTTTTAAGTTAGTTCCAGGAAAATTGCTTGCACAGACGGTGACGAGTTGCATGAAATTACATGAAAATTTGTGGTTAAGGGGCAGAAAAATGCAGTCTCAATGTGGTAAACTAGATTACTAATGACGTATCCCTCTGTCTCAAATTGTAATGAGATTACTCATCACTCAGTGAAGATAACTGACCTCTACCTGTAATTGGTATCTTGTTAAGCTTGTTATCTTGTTGAATTAGACAGAAGATGATTGTACCATAGACCCAGCATTTATATCAGCCTTCTTAGCTTTAGTAGCTAATCTAAAGGTTTGAGATGACGTGCTCACAGAAACGGTCAGTATGTGATAAGATGAAGAAAAAAACACATTAATAATTTGTCATTTGTTTTTCTGGCTGAAGAATCTAATGTGTTATGATGCCTGTCATTCATTTGAGCTTTCTTTTGGAAAGCGGCCCTGGCATGTAGCCACACAGCTAAGATAAAAAAAAGTGATAATTTGTCAGCAGGTGTGTTATGAAATGTCTGACAGGTGTTAGCATGTGTGTATGTGTGTGTGTGTTAAGCAGCCTGTCACAGTGGGCAGGCAGATAGCAGAACAGAGGAGGCTCACGGTTGTTTACTCCAGAAGAAAAAAGGGGACTGAGAAGTGTTGAGGGCGGATAAGCAGCCGTCTTAATTCCTCACTGAGAAAGTGTGCTTGCTCCTCGGAAACTTCTTGTCAAAAGCCTCTCTTAACCGCCCCTCAGGCCAGCCATGACTTTGTAATGTCAGGAGAGGAGAGAAAGAAGATTAGAGCGGGGGAAAGGAATGACAAGAGAGGGAAGGAGATGGAAATAGGAGATGGGAATGAAAAGATGAAAAGAGGAGACAAGGAGGCAGGGGATGAGACAAAAGGTGAGATTTGGAGATACGTGGGGGAGGCCTGTGCAACTGTATCAGCGCTGTACGTCCCTACAAGCAGCTGAAGTGTAAGGGGGGATTAGAGAGAGCAGAAAACTAGGTTGGAGGATGAGTACTGAATTAGAACAGGACCCCTGAGAAGTAGGAGAGACTAGAGAAGGGAGGTTGGGAGAAGGAGGAGGAGGAGAAAAGGGGAGACATGGAGCAAGACAGAAATAGAAGACAGGAAAAGACAGCACTCAGCTGGGCGGAAGAGGAAAGACAGAAAT
>JAPMOB010204444.1:0-25397 GCA_029875015.1 Lepomis gibbosus
ATATATATTTGTTCACACATATCCCACATAACATACAGTATATAATAGGGATGAGTGAGAACATTATTACCTGTATCTGTTAAACCAACTAAATGATCTGTTTTAGAATGGGCGGGGCTTAAAATGGACGTGGGCGGGATTAACCAGAAGTTGTTGATTTAAGGCTGAAATTTATATGGATTGATCAGAAGTTGCTATTTACAGAACAGCCTCATAATTGAGCTTCAGAGCAGTGCTTTTGATCACAACTATTTACAGAACAAGTTTAATTTATAAAAGTTGCTATATTTACGAGTATTGACACATCTGATACTCATATAAACCAAATTATCTGGACCACATGCTCATTTTGGGTAAATACTCGCTCAACCTTAGTATAGAACATTAAATATTTCCTTATTTGGTGCAATAACAATGCTTCATGGTCGTATTTTGAAACTTTCATAAAATGTGCTGTTTGTGGCAAAGGGGGAGAGCTTAAAGTTCAATACTTTTGTAAATATTGGGTCTTAATAATGTCAGAAAACATTTTTTTAATAAATCAACCAAATGCAGTGAGGGCCGTAGGCCCCCCAAAAGGAGGAAGTATTGTCAGTATCAACAAAACACAATGGTTAAAGAACGTATTACGTATTTGTTTCCGCCACTTTATGCCCTACCCCACTCTAGATGGCTTATAAACTTTTTATCATATTATGAAGTTTTTCTCTTTCTCCTGAATCATTTTTATTTTTTAGAGAAATTAAAAATTGAATTGTTTTCATTTTACAGACTGAAGCTGGAGCAACCATCTTGCTTTGGGTCAAACGTTAGCTTATGGGTTATGATTGATGGGAGCTGGAACAAAACTGACTGCTGTAGAAGTCTCCAGTTGTTTTCCGTGCTGTTTGGTTCTGAATGGGAGTAAGCGAGCCTGAGCAACATAGCAAACATGACAAATATCTTTACATTGTGGCATGAGCATGTGAAAAACTGCCCTTTCAGCAAGAAGATGGCTATTCAGTATGTGAAGCATTGTTACTTGAATATCATATGCTGGTGACGTTTTCAAGGTTTTGAGTGGGACAAGCACGTTTTCAATATTCCCTAGAAATCCTTGACATTTCTAGAAGGATGGTAAAAAACACGTTGTTGAAAATATAACCTTGAAACTCTGTCTCATAGCATCAACA
This sequence comes from Lepomis gibbosus, assembly GCA_029875015.1. Classification (NCBI taxonomy): domain Eukaryota; kingdom Metazoa; phylum Chordata; class Actinopteri; order Centrarchiformes; family Centrarchidae; genus Lepomis; species Lepomis gibbosus. Next base: position 1,173 of record JAPMOB010204444.1, read on the forward strand.
CTTCATATCCTGTGTTGATATACCAAACACTCTCTGATGTCTACTAGCAGTGCTTGAAGTGGAAAAAATGAGTGCCAGTACTGTGCAATTCATCTCCAGTACTTTTTTTTTGTAAAATCCAGCAAATATCTCCTCACGGTCGGCTAGCTGTCTGTTCTGTGTGTGCACTGAAAATAAATAAATCTGGTGTTTGTACACAGCCCTGGACTCTTTAAATGGGAAACAAACACTCTCCCAGCCATGATTTGTGTGTCAGGTAACGTTAAATTACCTGCCCACAGACATTAAGCATACTTTCTAGTTTGCCAAGAGCTGCTATTGTTGTGATAGGTACATGGTACATTTATTTATCATTTTACAACACAGGGTTGTATAAACAGATGAAGTTTAAGGGAGCTGCTGGCCGCCACACCTGCATGCGCCGCTTTTGCCATGATGTCAGCTATAGCAGCAAGAGAGTTGTGAGTATCGCTGTCTGGAGCTGGTGTGCTGGGTCTCTCTGCATGTTAGCTTCACTGCAGCAACTGTAGTGACTGTTCGCTAACCCATAACTTGGCTAAGTTACATACTTGCTGTGATGTTGCACACTGTATATCATGGTATTGGATTTCTTGAGATTCACATATCCCACCTTTTAAGTATGACATTCTGAATTTCTACAGTAAATAAATGATACTAGGAGATATTACTTATGTTCACAACATGTATATACAAACTTTTTATTTATTGATAAGTGAATATGATTTGTGCTTCTGCTGAGCGTTACGTAGTGCCTCAAGGGTAATGCAGTTTTTTAGGGCCATTATAAATTAAGAACATGATATGGAGAGGGCAGAAAAGTGTACCGGCAGCTTTTGAGAAGTGCCGGTGATTGTTACACCAAAGACTAAAATGTAAAAGTAAAACTGTCTACAAATTTATTGCTAATTCTGGCATTTATTAATTGAGTCCTTTTGTTTGATGTCCTGATGTGTTTGGATACCCTGCTGCAGTGGACAGTGTAAAAGCAAGCTGCAAATGGCAAGCCAGCCAGCCTGCACCTCCCTGGCACAATACCACAATATATTTTTCATACTTTGCAGTAATGTTAGTTTTAACTTTGGACTTTGTGTTGGTGGGTGCTGGGCTCCTGAAGTTATGTGTGGTGTGATATATTTATTACAGAGAACAAAATCTATCAAATCACCTCAACTAACAAACTAAATTAACTAATGTAAGCTGGACAGTTATACAGAGTTTATTAGAGAAATTTAGAGTTTTTCTAATCTATTTTAAACCAGATTCTCTCATCTGAAAGGTCAGATTTTGAACTTTTTGTTTGATCTTTATGTCAGCACATGTTGTCATGTTCATTTATTTGTTGCAGTAGGAATCATCATAAGCTTAGACTTATTAGGTGAATTTAAGTCCTCTACTTGTTATAGTAAATTTTTATTTTTACATAATGCTTGTGTTGTACAATAATAAAAACTTGGGATGGGAGTTATAAAGACATAACATTTATATTACATAATGGTTGTACTGTTGGCTGAAAGTCAAATCTTGTCAAATATGGAATATGCCAGACTAGTGCAATTACCAACAATACTTTATATCTTTCACCCTAACTTGTACCCATTATTAATGATTAACCCGTTCATTCTAACAGTATTTACAGGGTTCTTCACAACAATTTATAAGAGTTCATCCAGAGTGTGTGTGTGTGTGTGTGTGTGTGTGTGTGTGTGTGTGAGAGAGAGATCACGTTGATGTGGGGCCGATCTAGACAGTCAGTTTTAGATTGTTGACATACAACGGCATAAAGTGGCACTGACGACAGGTCTTGAAGTTAACAACTAGCATCCTGCCAAAAATAATGGCTGCGTAATTTAGTAACCATAGCAACCGTGAGAGCGCCTTAATATAGCATTGTTGACTCGTGTCATACAGGTACATATTAATACATTAATACAACTAAGGTGATTGGTAATATTCTGCAGGACTCCTGTTATTATTATTATTATGACTGAATGCATTCAGTTAAAGGGAGAGTAAGTGATTCAGCAGAGGGATTGTTGATACTCAGATTCAGCTCCTAGACACACTCGTCCTTTCAGAACTAGCAAACTGTGAGGAAATATTCACTGAATTTAACAAAAAGTGTGTTTGATTACAATCACTTATTATCCCTTTAACATTCTTTACTATACTATCATTTAATAACAAAAAGCTGATTACTTACTAAATATCCTGTGGACTAGGTGGTGTCACTGTTGCTGTTAGCTCCTGTTAGCTCTTGTCTCCTGCTGTTAGCTCCTGTCTCTGTAGTTCTAAACCTGACCTGGTTTAAACTGTGGACCCCTTCAAGAACTAGAGCCAAGATTTTGACATTTTACAATATATATATATAATAGGAAATCCAAACCTAGTGTCTCATTCAGATAACCTTATTTTACAGTAAACACGCATCTCACAATGTTTGATGTGCCGTGCCTTGCTACATGTGTAAATACACAAGTAGTGCATCACACATAAACACTGTTGACAGACTGTTTGGAAGGATTGTCTGCCGGTGAGGTGTTTTATCTCCATCTGTCAGGACATCTTACAAGGACAGCAGCTGTTCTTTTGTGGCTGATCATTTGTGCAAATACAGTGCATGTGAAGTGCGTCAAATGAGGGTCGTTAAGCAATTACCACATAACGAAGCTTACACCTGGTACTTTTGTTTTATTTAAAATTGAGACGTCAATTAATTTTTATTATCTGGATATTTTCCTGAACATTTTATTACTGCCTCATAAACTTAGCTACTATTAAGCTTACTATAAATAAACACACCCAAGTGCTTTAATGAGTTCAGACTCTCATGCTGCCAACAGTTTTAGTAAATGTACTGAATAGCTACGTTTTAGGCCAACAACACATCTTTCTACAGCATAACCAATTCAGGGGACAAACATTCAAATGTTTGATTTTTTTGTTGTTTGTTGTTTATTTTATTCTAGATGCTATTAGTCCAGTGACTGCTTCTATGACATATTTTAAGCTCAGATGACTTGCCTGACAGTAACGACCACACATTCAGCAGCTGAGAGGAGTAATACAACTAAAAGAGTGATTGCATCAAGTTATCTAGATGCACACAGAAGGCATAACAGACGTAACACATAGTCTCCCAAGGGCCTAAACATATGACTGGACCCATTAGCCTAATATTTTTTGTGCACATTTATGAATGTGTGCTCAAAATTACTGATGCGAGCATTTCTGCAATTTAGCATAAATGGTAGAGGTGGGGTGAAATGTCTGTGCAGGTTTCTAAATCTGAGATAATAACTTGTTCAGGTGTGTAAAGGGTGGATAGTAAATGGGGATTTGGACGATGTCAGATCCGATCCACACATCACTGCCCCAGCCACACGTGGCAGAGATCTGTACTGAGTGGAGTCTCTTTTTCTCTTTCAATAGTTTCTGTCTAGTAGATTCTTTAAGGAAACATTTCTCAAAAGCTTTATAGAAAGATTAAATTTAGTTTTCATCTTAACAGTGTCAGATAAGCAATATTTTTCATATCAGTCCCCTCAAGAAGAATAGATTTATATTACGTGATGAACATCTGTTGAGTTTCTGCCACAACTTAACTAACTATAACTATAATTAGACATGAATAATTATTTTCCTAACTTCATATATCTATTGAACATTATCTGTCCTAAAACCAGCCTATAGACTCATCACCACCAGCAACTGGACTGGCCTGGGTTCAGTAAACAGTAATGAATTGTGGGATACACTTAGTTCCTAATACTGCTCTGAGGAGGTATAAGGGACACGCTTGCCTACTTTTTAACAGAAGAGTCTAACGTAAACACACTATTCCAATGCATTATGGGAAAAGTAAACTTTTTGTTTTAGCTTGACCCATGTGGGAATAAAAGCCAAGATTTTTCAGCCTCTGTCGTTTTCAGTTTTGAACATTCTACTTTTGTTTCTCGTGAGTCTGCAAGTAACTGCAAAACCACAGTAAATCCCCGGAGCACCTTAAAGTTCAAATATGTGGATATATTATTGAGAGATACAGATAACCAGTGGCACAGATTTTAATCCGATGCTAGCTTAAAGAGAACATGAACGGGGTATCACAACAGAAAGATTCAATATTTTGTCATTTAATCTCTTTTCATTTTCTCTGTGCTGTTGTTGTGAGAGCACACACAAGTACAAAGTTTAGTCATGATGTTAATGCACATTGAGGTATAAACCAATGACATTAACAATATATAGATACGAATTGCTCTGACTGTGTGATTTTGTTTGCAACAATGTTGAACTCCACTGGTTCCCAGGAACAATAGTCACATCTTAGTGGCTCATCATTTCTTGCTTTTGTTGTTGGAATCACTCTGCTATTGTAGACATTGCCAGTGACCTGTATAGGAACCTCAACTAAATGTAAATATGCTACAGTAGGTCATGTACTGAGAATTGAAACATATTGACTGGATTTTCCCTGTGTTCTCCGGTGCCTCTGCGACTCACTGATATTAAACCTCTCACTTCCTTTTTGAAGCCGCTTTGTTTACCAGCCAACATGCTATTTTTACAGGAGGCCTCTCTTCTCGCTCATAGCCTCAGTTTACAGTTGAAAAGGATGTATCCTCTTCAGCACGTGCGTCGTTTGGAACAACACTTGTGTTTATTGTCAGTATGAGAATATATCGTATATATCAAACTTCGATTTGGTGCCTCTGATCTATGTGACTGCTGCACAAATTTTCCCAAATGCAACAAAAAACAAACTTTCTCCCAAATTATTTTACTTTCATGCTTATCTCTCTTCTTATTGTTGAAAAAGCGAGTCAGTAGAAACATAAACATCACGTTATGTATTCCAAAATGAAGCGGTTATGAATTGTAAAATCTAGCCTATTCCTGGTTCTATAGGATTAAATATCCTGTTTGTTTATTTATAAGTGTAAAAATGTGTTTCCCCCTGCTTTCAGGCTTTATGGTAAGCTAATCACCTCCTTCCTGTGCTTTAGCTGAGTCATGCTACCTACTGAAAATGACAATGGAAGAAGCTTGAACTACGTGTGAATTATGTATCGTTTTCAACACGTGGGATAATGTATACCTACTAGTTCTGACACAGTAACAACAGCTCACATTGAAACAACAGGATAGAAAACTATCGCAACGCCTGCATTTTGTAATTCAGTATGTCCATGCTAAATTCTTTCCTTGTGAAGCTTTTACAGCATTTGAACCATGTGAGAGAGGTTGTCTCAGCTGTATGGTCATATGTGAGGCTATAGTTTGTGTTATTTGGAGTGCGTTATCTTATGAGACAATGAATCTGATCCAGTATGACTCACAGCACATAGAACCAAAGCGAGTGTTGTGTGTATGAGCCAAAACAGGATTTACAAGAAGGAAATTACTGTCACGTTCCAAAATGTAAGTGTGAACTGTTAGTGAAAGACTTTGAACCTGGCTCTGCAGATTGAGATCACAGGAGAGCCTCAGTTTCCTCATGAAAGTCACAAAATTAGATTCATTTATTTGTATTAATGTATACGGTTTTTAGAGAGGAATCATACTGTTGAATGCTCATTGGCTCACTTTTGAGGTCAGAATATTGGGTTTTGCTGCTTAATTGACAGTTAAACTTTGAGATAGTCAAGATTTGGGATGCCAAATCACTAACAAACAAAATATCAACTAAATCTATAAATAAGTAGTGATAATTTATCTTTTATTCTTAATAACTGAGTCTTTACTTGATTTATTGAAGATCGTGCAAGATGCCTGTAAACACTAAACACCAAGGTGACGTCTTAAAAAGTTTTGTTCAAAACCTGCAGAGTTTACGATTGCCCATTTGAGCTTAGAACTAGAGAATTGGTATTTTTCTTTAAAATGATATTTTGATCATCTAAATACTTGCAAATACATTTCTTAGTTGATTGACTAAAAAGTTAATCAACTTTTTTCAGCTCCATTAGATTAAGATTACTAATCCTAGTAGTGCTCTGTTACTTTGCCACGTTGGGCACTCAGCTTATTTTCTGTTTTACCAGGAGCGTGGGGCAGGAGCTAGGATGGAGCGGTTAGCCTCTACCAAACGAGACTCAAAAGATCTTTCAGATTTATATGTTGCGTGTTCCTGACTGGTTTGCTAACTTAAGCCACTGGTAAGTTTACTTCAAGAATCGATTGGTTTTGTTCAGAACAAGGGTGTGTGAATTCTACACCAGCACTGTGAGGACAACGATAAACTAGCTGTTGATGAGAGCTGACTGCCTGTTAAACCACAATGTCTCGTTTTCTATTTGTACATGTGTTAAATACAAAAGATGCAGCGTGTGGGTGTGGAGCATTTAGAGGCACCTTTTGATGGAGTTGTACTAAATAACAAAAGTAAATTAACAAATTACTTGAGTAATTGTTTAGAATTGATTTTTTTTGTGTTAATTTGTCCTTTTAAGTTTGAGACTTTTATGTTGTTTTGTTTTAGCTCTTTTTTTGGTTGCAGTGAGTCTCTGCTGTCCAACAAAGAGAAGTGTTAGTGGAATTATTAATAATAGTTGGTGAAGTGGTCATTATGAGTGCACTATGTTATTATTCTTACCATTTTTCATTAACAGTAGTATTAACAACCAGGTCAGCAGTAGTAGCAACATCAGTAAAATTAATAAGAGGAAACTTTTCAATTTCAGTTTTAATACTTTCATACTGCAGAATGTCATAACAAAGGCAGCGAAAATACTGCTGAACAAAACAACTGTAAACTGTAAAGAGAAAGCAAATTAATACATAGTATACTTATATACATGTTGAAAATTCCACTTTTGTAGATCAAAATTTTACATTACAGCATTTACAGTACATGATTCTAAACCATCTACATGATTTGGAGACAACTGTCAGTCTTCTAGTTTAAAGTTAACATCAATCTGCTTATTTTTCCTCCTACTACTAACCTTTCACACCTTTTTTTAATATATAAATGATTTAGTGTTTAGTGATTTTTTTAGATCAGTAATCAGTAGTTCAAGCCATCAGTCAACTAGTTGACTAATTACTGTATAATTTTGGGGCATCAGAGAATGCTTACAAACGCACGCTAATGACAAGTGGTAATTGTGAATGTGTAGGAACAACCAGCAAGGAGACTGAACATTTTGTTATTTATTTTCACACAACTTAACATCACACCAGTCTCATTGTTCAACACTACCATAAATTACCTACATTTTCACATACGGACACAATGGATGATGTATATGTATAACGTAACTTACAAACTAACTCGCTACAAACTTGCTCCTCTCCTTCTTTACGTCTCTACTGTGTGCTAATCCCTTTCATCAAGCTGGCCTCTGTTAGCCTCATGGTCTGTGTTCGTTCCCGGCCCATGTTCACTGTGAGGCTGCTGAGTCCGGTTCAGCTGCCTGCTCGGTCAGCTTTGGTTCTGGTGCGCTTTGCAGCACCGGGCCTGAAAACCTCATCGACTGGTGAAAAGTTTGTTGAGTACGACTCTTCTCATTGACTAAATGGTTAGTTGACTATTAGGTGGCAGCTGTAGTCAAATTTTCATGTTTTTTCTGTCACCATGGTGTAAATTTAAGATAACTGGTTTTGGCTGAAGGATAATGACGATAAGGTTTTGTTTAATAACCGGTTTAGATTATTAAAATGTGATGTAGGCTGCCGTTTGTGCTGATGTCTGTTCACACCAGCTTGGGAGGAAGAAACAAAAATAGAAAGAGAGGAAGAATGAAAAAGAAAAGAAGAAGAACACCTGAAATTCAAGCTTGCTTTAATCCTTACAGAAAGTTTGTTTTTCCAGGTACAAAAGATGCACAATGTGCTGAGAATGTCACAGGAAGGGAAACAGCAGGAGGTAAAAACAACCTGCAGGTCTGTTCTATTTATCTATCGATTATCTGTAAATACAAGGCAAGTGGATTTTAGAATATATAGGCATATAATAAGGATTCAGTAATGAAAAAAATTAATTACAGGCTGATGGCCAACGTGACAAAAGTTTTACTTGTTTGAGCGTCAGTAATTCAATAGTGATATTTTTATTATGAATCCTCGAGGGAAAATTGTCTATGCAGCTGTATAAAATTCAAGGCACACGCTGGAGACGAGAGAAAAAAAGGTAAAAGGATATAAATAACACTGAAATTTAAATAAATATCCCTAAAAAATGAAAGATAAGTGATGAGAGAGATTAAAAGTTGACCACCCACATCAGATCTTGTTTCACCTTCTCTCTGTCACACACATGCACAAACAGGCTTAAGCTTTAGTCAAATCTCTGCCCACACAAAGGTCTCTTTGCATTTGTCTGCTGTGTGTGGGATGGCTTTTCAGACATTGCCTCGTGTGTCATACACTAACACATGCAGAATGGGTGAGTGAGCTTTAACTGTGTGAAACACCACCCAAAAGAAGACTATGTGAGGGTTCCAATTATCTTGGAATATGTGGAAAATTTATGGGGTTAAACTTTGTTTTCCTTGACTACAAGAAGCAAATATGTGACATTTTGCATGGTTACAAAATTTGAGTAACTTCACAGCATTTGCAGCTTTCAAAGAAAGATATGCCATATATGAAGTCATGCAGATCCAGATATATGTTTTTCCAGGAATTATTACACGATGTGTGAACATATCTGACACAATTTGCGACGTGTTTGTAGATCCAGATTAAACATTTCTAAACATTTTTCTTTTAAAATAACTTTTTACTTTTGTAAAGTACATTATTTAATGTACTGATGCCGTAGAAAACCTACAGGCGTCTTTGGCATCTATATTTCCAATAATTATGAAACAAGATGTAGTCATCCAGCATCTTTCAGTGGTTAACACGTGAGAGTGATTGATTCCAGCGGTGAAGGCAACTTGGTATCTCTAGTATCTCAGATAAAAAAATTTAAAAAAAAAAAATTCTCAGTCAATTCAGTTTTCTGTGAGTAAAGATTTCGGCTGTAGACACAGTTTAACGGTGGCTCTTTGATATACAACTGCCACGTATCCACATGAAGCATGCATAACACTATTTCCGCACAGAAACGGGTATTTGTCAATAAGAGTGTGCCAAGTGTGTGCAGCTAATCAAGCAGAGACGTTTATGAGTCAGCAGAAAGTAGTGTGATTTTATAGTGCGCCAAGGAAAATGATAACATCAAAGAGAGAGTTTGGGCAGCATTTTATTTGAAGCCTTAAATGTGTCAGACACTACAGATCTCAAATAAGACAGTAGGTCTGAAACAAGAATAACATGCAATAGATCAAACATTTTCATAACAAATAGACTATCATGATTGACTGTGTAAAATGGGTGTGTAATGGCTGTATGTAACAGCAATGTGAATGCTTCAGTTCAGTTACTGTTAAAGGATATTAACAATGCCAGATGAAGGACAGAACAGGCCTGCATTACTGTTTGTCCATGATTAAACAGGTGTGCTGTAATTAATATATGGTTAATTGAAGGTGCTGGTATTAGGCTTATTCATTTGCCTTCGGAGAAGTGCAACATGCTGCTGACGCGAGGCTGGGCACAAAAACTGTGTTAACATTTTTCCTTTGTGCAAATACAGACTTTAAATGTTCAAGCTCATAAGATCAGATATCGATTCAAACCTGTGACACAAAGTGAATGCAAGCATCTACATTTAACTTGCTGGCAGTATGGAAAAACAAAACAAAAAAATACCTACGTGCACAAAGTAGTTGATCTCATATTCAGTCTTTGACATTGTATCCCATAAAAATAATGAAATAGGGGGGTAAGATAAGAAGTTGTTAAAGAAAATCTTAAAAAAGGAAGCACATGAGTACACTTGTATTGTAAAAACTTTAAACAAATCTTGTAAATACAATTTTTATCAGAAACATGATCTCACCCCATGAAGAGATTTATTTCCTGGTTTTAAAATCACATTTTAGTCCTCAATTTTAGGCTAAATGACTTGTTAAAATGGGGATTTTTCTTTCTCTTTCAGGGCCAAGGCGCAGGACTGAGAAATATTTTCACCACAGGACCTTAAGGCTGGTTTCCACCACATCCACCCATCCTAACAACTCATGGGGAAACCACCTCAGCAAAGCTCATCCGGTAGGAGTTAACACATTTGTAAACCACTCTAAGGTAGTCTGATCATGTTTATCTGACAAAATCCCTATTCCTGTTGTGTGTATTTGGTGTGAGAGCTGTGTGCGTCTGTGTGTGAGCTGTGTGTAAGTAATGTTTGATGTCATTATACATTTAAAGTTCAGATTAGCAATAGTTAATTCAGACCTATTTAAAAGTTCCTGAATGTTCAAAACCTGGGGAGCCCCTGATCTGCAGTAAATGTGGTTTACACGCCTACCTGACGTTACCTTCTTTCTGCTGTTGCCTGCTCATTTCTAGCTCTCAGTAAGAAGTGTCCAACCCACATTTATGGCATTTTGCTTTGCTTAAGTTTTCTTTTTGTGGTTAATCTTTGTTTTATTAGTAAATATTGAAGGTTACGATAATTACAAATGTTCCATCAAGTGTGTGACACTTGATCATTGCCTAAATCTGTAAAACCTGCATTGGGTATATCAGTTAGGGTATAAAAAATCTTCCCACACAGTCTCTCATTTCCTGTATGCAGGTTGCAGCATGGCGACGCTGTGACTGAAGGAAATGAAGTGTGTGTTTCCCTGTCTGGGAGCCTTTGAGCAAGACACTAGACCTCAGCTAAATTGTTAAAAGGACCATGTGTAGTTTTCAGTGGCCTCTAGCGGTGCAGTTTCAGGTTACAACCACTACCTTCCCAAGCGTGTGCTCGTGCGCATGCTCTATTTAATGAGCAAGCCAAAACTGAGACCGACGCACCAGAGACGGCACCGCACAAAATGCTGTAAACTCCCACTGCAACATTACAGTAATATTTTTATCAGCTTGACATTGAACTAATCCATGCTTGTTGCATGACGACTGCATTTAGCAGAAAGCTTTTCAAAAACTATCTTTCATCTGAGAGGCTCAGTATTGTCAGCATAGCTAAATTTATTGGTCGATAATAAAAACTGTTAGTGATTTAGACTGAATATTATAAATGAGATTGTTGCCACACAGCATAACAGAGAGACTTTAGTAAGTAAAATTACTGAATGGCTTTTACTGTGTTTTACAGCGACTGAGACCGGTGGAGAAGCAGTGTACCTGAGTATCGGTATAACAACAATAAATAAAAATTGAACGTTACAAAGCAAACCACATCAGACCCATGCTAATTTAGCTGGCTGCTCTTGCATCACTTTTGGTTTTAGAACGTTAGCAACTGGTCTGTGTTAGCCAGAAAGCTAACATTATCTAACTTGAGCCATCTAAAGCACAAAAATGTTCACATGCTTCACAGTAATGTTAGTTTACCTGTCCGATAGGATGAAAGCAGAGGTCTCTCCATGACTCAAACGCCTTTCCGATGTTGACCATGTTTTCGCGCAACTGCAGTCTGATTCTCGTTTGGCCTGACGGGCTTTAGCACTTAATATGTTATTGTTGTTTTTTATCCTTATGTGAAGTTTGTGCTGGAATCTGTGTTGTGCTGGGAGACTTCATTTCATTAGCTTCTGTGTTGTGTACGATTCAGAATCAGTAGGCAAGACGCTTGGGAGCGCGCATGTAGAAATCCAACCTGATTTCTTTACATAGGACACAGCAAAGTGGCTATTCCAAGGAACGAAGAAAACAGTTGATTGGTCTATTTCTATGTGAGTTACAACCCACACATAATTAGGCAATAAAAAAGTGATTCATTTCTTATAAAAACTTCGACTACTACTACAACCCTGCTGCACTGGCTCAACAAAGGGTTTTATAAACTGATCTGAGGGTCACAAATGTGCTTTCTTCCCACCAAGAGTCAAATGAATCAAATGATCCTTATAGTACTGTGTGCCATATGCAACCTTTATGCTGACAATGTATGGATCTGACTGGCCATGATGTATGTGTACACACTAAACATATGTGGTCAATTGACAGTGTTGGAGATAAAAAGCCCAGGACCGGCCCAGTAAATACTTCTTCACCAAAACTTTACCATTAGCAAAAATTGACAGCTTATTGGAGTTCAAAAGATTTACTAGAGATGATCAGAGTTCAATGCAACAGAGTTTTATTTTTTACAAGAAAAACCCAAGTTGACATTCCAGTGTTAACTGATCTCAACCTCTTCACACCACATTTTATAGCTCTGTGTCTAAACATGTCCTTGTCTTTTTCCCATATCATGCTCTTGGACAGTTTTTACTGGAGTTAGCAGTTTTCCTGATAAATCCTTTGAAGTCTCAATGATTTGGAGGCCGAACAATTAATTAGATCAGGTTAGGAGAGCAGACACCTGGCAGGTTGGGACGTTCCAAACACCATTAAATCTGCTGAGCGGTTATTTGGCATGGCCACTTTCTAGCTGAGAGGAGCTACAGTGGACTGCTGCTGCGCACCTCTTCTGGGTGAGAAGTAACAGCAGAAGCAAAGCCAAAAACGCTCACTCTCTCCATCAAAGAGAGCGCACACAAAGCTTGAGCAGAATTTCAGGATGAGACAGTCAATCTGTTGTGAATTAGGACTTAAAAAATAGTTGATGTTACTAATTAATGAGAATAATGTAGTGATGACTCTGTTTGCTCAACGATCATTGTTTCATTCTGTACTGAAGCAATAACGGCTTGTAGAGTGAGGTATTTAGAACCTGATCAAGAACTATCTTTGCTACCTGCAGCCAAAATGCAAAAAAAAGAAGCATTTAATGGTATTTGGACTTTTAATGGGGAGGTAAAACACCAAGGGAAAACTACACCACCATTTTTAAGTCTCACGACACCACAGCCAGCCAGTGTGGTTATATTTTAAAGAATCTACATGTGCCACATATAGCCTATTATACACAGTCCGCAATAGATGCACTCATTTAAAGTGGAGATAGATCTTTTAGGGTGTTTTATTTACTGCAGCCACAAGCAAACAAACAATCCAAACTGAAAGCTTCTCATTCTCACACCTATCAATCTCACAAATCCTCCTTCCTCTTCTCCTTCCCTGTCCTTCAGCTATTTGCCGTTTATGTTTTAGCTGCTTAGTCGACTCTCTAGTGCTGGTTGACTGACAGTGAGTGCTGCTGCATTGGCTCAGATTAATTAGCTAAAGTGGGGTCCATCTATTCATCTTCTAATGTCCTAACAATCAATACTGTCAAGTGTCATTGTGTCAGACTGGGCAAAAATGCAAGTGTCAACACCAGAAGCTCATACACTATCAGTGTGTGTGTGTGTGTGTGTGTGTGAGAATGTGTTTGGTGCTCTATACATCACAGAGAGAGAGACTTCCAGGCAACAGAGGCGATACTAAGAGCCCCAAATTATTAAGCGGCTAATAACAGCAGCTGACGAAGCATTTAGAAAAAGTACAGATGAGGGTGAGGGGACACTGCATTAAGCAAGTAAAACTGGAGCTTTTATCAAGGTTACATATTCATTATCTTTAATACTGCACTGATTGCATAACTGTGATTATTGCCTAAGTTGGACTTCAGTGTAATCACAGTGACCTCCAGTATCTGAAATGCTATTTAACTGGGTTTAACAAAGACCAGTCCCAACATGTTTACACCTTTCTCACAGTTATTTCTGTGTGACTAAATTGCTCATGTGTTGCAGCTCATGTTTTTGCTAGCAGTTTGTTGCAACACTTGCAAACAGCATAAGTCAAGTATAAGAGGATTATCAATGCATTTAAATTTCACGTTTGTCTCTCTGTAAAGAGAGCAAATCCGCTCAATGTGAGCAGCTATTGCTTTGAAATGAAAACCTTGTAGCTCCAAAATGCTGCCGTTTCAGAATATGCAAATCAGTCTTAACCTTTATGTATATGTTAATGTTTATGCTTTCGTCAGCCCAGTTACTCACAACATTTGTCACCCATGGTTACAGGTTTAACTGAGGGAAAACAAATAATGGTAAAATCCCAAACTATCCATTTAGGCCTCAATCCAAAGCCACTCCCCCAAAACACATTTTCATGCACAGTGATTGCACGAGTGTGCACTGGTATGCAGGTTGAGAGATTCTGAAATGACCATAAAGTCTAATCAACACCTCCACAAAAAATGAACATTATAACCTTCATGAAGTTAGAATTTATTTAGTGCTGGGCAACAATTACAATTTTGCATGATTTTCTGAGATTAATCACGATTAATCGCATAGTTATGTGCAAAATGGCATAATGAATTCTAAAGTAGTGTATTGCACACCTTATATTTAAATGTACTGCTAAATGCACAACAGTGCAATAACATGTGGTTTGCACTTTAAACAAATAAGCTTTTTACCAGCAGTAAGCAATAAAATATTTCTTGTAAATCTCTACTTAAACATTAATGTAATCAAATCGAATATAAGATCAAAGCTATTAAACACTCCCAGGGCATTACCTTTTATCTAGCTTGATAAAACAAGTTAGAGTGCAGAGCATCTCATGCATTTGTTGTGATTTGGCTGCTACCTTGGCCAGGTCTCTCTTGTAAAAGAGATTCTAAATCTCAATGGGTTAAATAAAGGAATAATAAAATGCACATGCCCGCCCATTGTCAAAGTTGAATTTTCTTGATCTTTTTGTATGTGACGCTCAACACGAATCATTGGAAAAGAGGATCTATTACTGTTTACTAAATAGAATATCAACAGGAGGGAATTCGCATGGCAGAGCATCCCCACAAAACTAGATGAAGGTCTATCAGGTAACGTTATGTAGCCTATAACTTTAACTTAAGTTAAATAGGCTACAGCTGTTTAATGCACAGTTAAGTGCAAGTTGTTGCCATGGTTACTCTCTATAGAGAGCCTGCCGTTTACTCCCTGTCTGACCAACGGAGCAAAAAGCAACCCCCGCGTGGCCAGGCGACTATGTTGTCATTTTTAGGAGGTTCCTAAGCCCGACATCTTCCCCAGTACTAATCAGCATGCAGTGTGTAGTTATCCACATCGCTATAACATCTAACCTCTTGTCTTGCTTTTGTTTATCTACTTCTCCCACACGTTGCATCCAACGCAGTCTGCCGAAGCCTCCCTCCACTGCTTGTTTGGGTGGGTGATTTGCAGGCTGATCAACATCCCACCCCTCCTGTGACCCGTTGTTTGACTGTATGTGTATTCAGAGCCAGTGAGAAACGGACTTTCAAAATAATAATAATAATAAAAACTCTGTTAACATGCAATAAAATAATTGTTCATGTTAATTAATTAATGTGTTAACCTGATAATAACGTGATAATGTGTTAACATGCCCAGCCCTAATAATTTATTACATTAGTTTTAGGTCAATGTACCTAATAAACTGACAGTGGAGTGCATACTGTACATAGCTCATCCACACAGTAATATTCAATACTCAGATATTGTACTGAGAAAAGGGGGATTGTCAAGAGGATGACTTATCAGCTGCACAAGTCCCTCGCCTTAACCTTGGATCTCCACCCAATATATCCATGCAGTGGAAAGTACTTAGGGTTTCACTTTATCAAAAGGGATGACAAGACAAAGCATCTTCTCATCCATCCACTGCTTAATCTCCTTGCAACAATAATGAATAGACTGACATATGAAGAAATCCCAGTGTCGAAACCCCTGATCTTCAGACACAGGTACGGGATATTAATCAGTTTTGTATCAGAGAATTTGATTTATTGATATTAGGATGTACAGAGAAATTGAACAACTATACTACTTTTAATGTCCCACCATAAAACAGATTCGTTTTTCATCAACAGTGATTTGTAATTGTTTTGGAACCCACAGACAAATTATGCTGTACTGCTGGTAATAGCATTAGATCATGAAATGTGTGTTGTTCTAAAAAGCACAGTTACAAACAGCGCTTTTTGTCATTTGATTGGGAGGAATTGGATTAGTTAGTGCGGTTTAGATGTGCTTCGAGGTAGTTTCATGGTATGCTAAATGACTTGCCACTTATGATCGGAGAGACTCCCTCAAAAATAAAATTTAATATAGACCTGTGATGCATCCACATAATTTATTATTCACTCTAACTCTTCAGTGTGGGCATGTTGGAGTATGTGTGCATCTGTGTGCTAACTGAATGAAATCTGAAAGAGCAGCATGTTTCCAGTCATCTTCCACGTGCTCAGTACGGACATGGCCACATGGCCACACACACGCACACACATGTCAAGCAAAAAGGCAGCAGATGTAAAATTTCCCTCTTAAAAGTGTTGTGCAAAAGAGCCTCTATTCGTTGACTTGTTTTGACAAGTGTGTGTGTGTGTGTGTGTGTGTGTGTGCACATCACAATTTGTAGTAAATGTCCTACCTCACTCGTTCTGGTTTCAGGCTCGGCCATTTTATCTCCATATCCATCTTTTCAGTCAGCAAATAAGCTCCTTCTCCCGTGAAATGTAAAAGAAAGAGCAGATTAAATGAGAGTCAACTGGAAAGTAAATCACTCATTCTGTCTGTAAAGTAATTGGTGTTGTCCTGCTGACTTTGTCTACCTCCATACAATACTCACATGCATGTAAGCACAATAGGCCTCTTTCACAGCAAACATTTTGACTAGTCACAGGAGGAAAAACACAAGTGTTAAGCTCAGTTTTTTTCCAATTGACCTTGAAACTAAAATAGCTAAATGGAATTCATCTACAATTAACTTTATGTCAAAATGTCTTCTGTAAAAAGCCTATGAAAGAATTTTTGTTCACCATGTACAACTTATCAGAAGGAAGTGGTAAAAGTTTCTTTAGACAGGCTTGTGTAATCGATCTTGGAAAATCCTGAGAATGTTGTCATCAGTCTATTTTGGACAATCTTAAACTGTAGAGGAGTTCATCGGGTGGAGGCATTCATTGTCCCCGCTCCTTAAAGTGCCTCCTTCAACAACTCCTTCCATGTTTGAAATACAAAACCACAAAGGCTGGTGAAATTAATAATTTTGACATGTTATCAGATGTTGCTGAAAGTTTGAGGTGGTGTCAAAACTGAGTGAATTGTCAGTGATGTCCCTGATTGGTTACATTGTGGACAGCAGGAATAATTACAATGACCAATAAGTCTCTCAGTGGCATGTATTATTTTAAGATAGACAAGAAAAACAATAAGTTAACCTACCCTTAAACCAGACACAATGTAAATCAGAAAAGAAATGTAAGAAAACCCAGAGATCACATTTCCCCTAGCACTTTCCCACGAACTGGTATGTAGACATGTGTGGCATCTTGTTTTGACTACAATACATTCAAAAAACAGAAATATTTTGTACCTATAAAATGTAAAATTCAAAGCATATAACTACAAGGCAAAAGTGAAGAAGTTATGTAACAATAACAACACACAAAAGGCACACAGGATACAGGATGCAAACGGGCTTTTTAACATGTGTTGCTGTTTTTCAAACAACTGTTAAATGTTCTGTGTGGTTTCTTGGTGATGTTGTAGGCGGCGTTTTCTTCATTTGATCACTTAGGATCAGTAAGTCAGTTTTAAATGTTGCTTTGTTTTCTGGGTGTCATTGCTGTATGTCCCACAGTTGTAGGCTGCATTCAAATGGGCTTCTGAGAGCTCTGAAAACTAAACAATAATTCACGATTCAAGATTTTATTTTATTGCCATGCAACTAAGTTGCTAGGAATTCGGTGCAGTGTGCTCATTACAACAAAGAAGTTTAAAAGCATAGACATATATAACCCCCCATCCCTCTTTAACCATAGGCACAAGCTCACCATTTTGTGACCAAGAGTATTGCCATCAGGATGACTTATCGGAAGATGACTGGTCACCTGCGCAAGTCCCTCCGCCTTCACCTTTGATCTCCACCCAATACATAGATCCAGTATTTTGAAGATACTAAGGCTTTCGCTTTATCAAAAGGGACAACGAGACAAAACATGTACCCATCCATCAAACTGGTTAATCTCCTTTCAACAATAATGAATAGAATGACATGTTAAGAAATCCCTGATCTTCAGCCCAACTGCAATTTGTACAGACATACGTACAATATGCAGCCTGCAAGTGTCAAACAGGATTTTCAGCAAATTCTAAAATAAAGTCCATATTAACACTAATTCAATCAATACAGCTAATTAAATTGAGCTAGTTTCGTCTAGTTTTACGTCCTAATAATTATAAAGGTTATAAATTTGTGTGACTGCGGGTTCAGCTATAAGGTACTGATCTTTAAGTAATGTGTCATTTCTTCCAAATTGGAATAATGAGGTTTTCCTCATTATTCCAATTTGGCATCAGCTTAAAAAAATAATTTAGAAAAATTTAATGTTAAACCTTTTGGACTGATCTTTTCCCCCACTAACTTCTCTTATTACATCCACTTCTGCATTAACGCTGGTTTAGTCAGAAATTATGTGTTGTTTCTTGTAGTGTAAATTAAATATTTAAAAGTACACTATTAGAAGCTTTTAAAGCATCCTGTCATTTTCTTTTCAATAAATGTGCACAGTGTTTAAAGCTGCCATGAGGGAGCTAAATGCCGATCCACTTTATCAGAGGGGGAAGACAAAGCACAGAGTCATTTATCAGACTGGTTAATCTGGTCCTGTCTCTTCAGTAAATTATTCATCAGTAATATGTCTTTGTCCTGAGTGCAAAACATCACGAGTGAATGGGTTTGTTTCCTTCATTCGTGAGTGGCTGATAAAAAGACAGTCCTACAGTTGTTTATGTTTCAAGAGAAGGTAATTGAGGTTATGGGTTGAATTTTGCTGCAGGTGTTGTTTGCACTTCAGGGCCTTTTGGAGTTCAGTGGCGTTAATTCAGATTTGATCTCTGAAATATGTGTTTTCATGTCCTGAGAGTACAGAGTCATTGCTGTTATCAGTAACATCTAATACTTGTACTGAAATTGACAAAAGAAAATCAGAAAGCAACTTGGAGTGGAATTGAAACATCTTTCCACAGAAATATGTAGAGTCTGAAACTAAGTGGTAGTCCACTTAAAAGGGCAGTCGACTAATTCATCTCCACAGCTCTTAACAGAATGATTAACAGCGTCACCAAAGATGAGAAATTTCAAACTGTCTGGCCTGTGGTCTATGTGATGGCTATGGAAAAAGGCTGAGTTATAAATGGAGGACTGTAATTTATCTTTTTGTACTTCATACAAGTTCTTTAATCATAGTGTCCACCTATGGGACTTTAAGATGGCTAAAGACATTAATCCTCAGGAGAAGAACCTGTAAATGGATTATGTGTATGCATTACGTGTATTAACGTAAGATAGCACTGTTTCTGGGGAGTTTAGGTGCATCTGACAGACAACAGGATATGTGTGTGTACATATAATCATCTTATCAAGTAAGTTTTGACCATTTATGAGCCATTAAGCCCTAGTTTTTTTAATAAGCAGCTTTAAGGAAAGCAAATCACTGAACTGACTCACATTTTAGTATATTCTTGAAACAACTGGACTGGACTGCTATAAGAAACAAGTTGAAATGACCTCAGATTTTGTCACCTGCTTTGAGAATATTTACATGCTCTTCACCAATTGTTAAATAAAGCCTTCCCCAAACAAAAACAACAAGGCAATTACAGAGCACAAATAAAAAAAGATTCTTAATTGTCAACATTTTGTGCTGGTAAGTCACCACACCAGAGTGCTTATTTGTAAGTGATTCTAAGTTTATAATAAAATAAACCACACACGATGAGGGCAATATTCAAGAAAACATATACTGTATGTTGTTTCATCCACAGTCAAATCAAAACATCTCACTTGTGTCGTCTGTTCACTTCGGTCAGTGTAAACTTTCCAGAATATCATCTGCTAAAAGCTGTAAGTGTAAATGTCTTCAAACGGCTTTCTGCCTCATTTTTTCCAGTGATGCACAACGCTGTGGTGAGGAGGTCCTATTGTCTGTTGTATAGCCAAAAGTGTGATGCGCGTTTAATCTACTGGTGTGGCAAAGCTTCAAAATACTCTGCTTTAATGGGTTTAGACTGGGCAGAAGGGGTCCATCATGACTAAACAAAGTGTGGTCAAATCAAAGCGACCCTAATTATTAGTCTATAAAGTAAATCTGACGTGAAAATTATGTTTATTTAAACTACAGTTTCAGGAATTTTAATTGCCCCTTGCCCTGTTTAACTTTGCTCTTTTTATCAAAACACACAGATTTAAATTTAGTAAGTTTAGTTCAGCAAGTCCAAAGTGGATAAATGGAAAACAAGAGTTGGTATGACAAGAGTGTAACATTTTACTTTTTGTGCAGGGAAATGGGCAAACTGTATTTAACAGACATTCACAGTAGTAGTATCTGTTTTATGTTAGCTCTCAGCTGATGTGCCTCTAGTTCAATATATGCAACTGCATATTATTTTATTATTAGTTAATTTTATATTTTTTCAGGAAAAAACAAACTGTAAATGATCCAGAATCCTCCTAGGAGGCAAATTCTGTCAACCAGTTGTCCCTGGCTGATGTTAAAAAGTGAATTCACATTCACCAATGAAAAATGCAACAGTATAACACATGGTAGTTTGGGCAAATGGGCAAAAAACAGGAAAGGATTAGCTGCTGCTTTTTTGTTATTTTGTGTCTTAACATAATTTCTCTTGAGCCTCCATATGTGACCAAAATGTTGAAGGAAAAGAAATAAAATTCTGCTTTAATAAGAGCGGGAAGATCATCTCTGGATTGTGAGTTAGTGTGTATTTTTAGTCAAAATCATAGCCCGGCATTTCCTTTGTTTTCGTCAATGCCGCCTTGAACTGTGTTTCTGTGTGTCATGTCCACAGTCTGATCCAGAAACCGGACAGAAAGTCTGGATATAAAGCAGGAGCATGCAGTGACGTTGAACATTGTACACAGATGTTAATTAAATACAACTGTTGTAGTAAAGAAATAACATATTTACAATTGCCAAGTTGTGTTTTGTCTAGACTTGTATTTATTTTCGTAAAGGCAGTAATTATGAAAGTGCATGAATGTGTTTTTACTATAATTAGATAAAGTTAATGTCTCCTAAACCTTGGGGAGACACAATTAGCACAAGGGTCTGACTGATAGATCAATAATATAAATTCAAATTTCAGAACAAAAAAACATATGTTATTTGTCCTGGTCAAGTAAATCATGGAGATTAAGAAGGAAGGAAGGCAAAGGCATATTGAGTTTTATATACTGCTGTACCTGTTTGCTAATATTCATAATATTATCTTATAATTAATAAATTGAAACTATACTGTCACCGTAACCATGAATTAAAGACGGAAGGATTTAAGGACGGTAAATCTCTTAGCTTGGTACTTCACTTTATTTTTTTGATACTAGTCGAAGTTGAAAGAGTCAGATGAAAGACAGGGCAACAGCAGTATTTTTTGATGGAAGTAACTGGCTGGGTTATTCCATGTCAAATCAGATAGAGGATACATACATACCAAACATTTTTGAATTTGTTCAAACCTTACACACAGAGAAATAAGGGTACCATTTTTATTCTCTAAAGGTACTTACATCAAAAAAGTACCCTGTAAAGTACAAAAATATTGTTTATTTTTGAGGGTACAGAATCATTGCTGACAGCAAAGGGTAAATAACTGTACTTTTAACAA
This sequence comes from Lepomis gibbosus, assembly GCA_029875015.1. Taxonomy (NCBI): domain Eukaryota; kingdom Metazoa; phylum Chordata; class Actinopteri; order Centrarchiformes; family Centrarchidae; genus Lepomis; species Lepomis gibbosus. The sequence goes on from JAPMOB010204444.1 coordinate 22,799, forward strand.
TTTAAGGTGCAGGCAAATGATGCAGAAAATCAGTGATACCCGCCACCAGGACATAAAGGGATGACACAGTGGATAAGACACATGGCTTTGGTGTGAGAGACCAGGTTTCACGCACCTCCGCCAATGTGTCTCTGTGCAAGACACTCCAGAGGTATACAACCTCTGATATATATAGCAATTGTGAGTCGCTTTGGATTAAAGTGTCTAAATGAATCAATGAATAATTGTAAAGGTACATTTTAGTCATTAGGAATGTACCAACCAACGTTCATATGTACCATCCTCATACCCTGCTAGGGTACAGCTGGAGCGACAAAGGATTTCTACCTTTTTAAGTCCATTCCTGTACCTTAATTTCTGTGTGTGTAGGTATATGCTATTTGAGACCCAAAACTGAGAATGTTGTCAAAGAAAAAACGGTGTGGCATAATAAGCCCCACATCTTGTTGAATTTAAACATGAAAACAACATGGAAACAACATGAAAGGAACTTGTAACTTTACACACAAAATGCCACATTGCGCACAAATTTCCATCGTCCACATTGTTATCCAGATTGTTATTAAGGCATCTCAAAAGCAACCAATTGCAAAAACGTCATACTTGCCATATATCAGATTCTGTTTTTATTAGAGCTCGTGAAATTTGGTATGACATAAATCAAATACTGTATTTTCAGCTGGGAGTATGGACACTTCCATATGTATGTACTTTGGGGGACTGCCTGAGTCCCCTAACCACTCACTTTGCCAGTAATAAGAAATATGGCATCTGCCTGTGCCTTTCAGTAATTTAGATCTGTTGTACACGGTGTACAACAGATCTAAATTACTGAAATGACCAAATGTCTTGGCTCTAGGTGTTACCCTAAGAACGGCTTCCCATCTAGAATGTTTGTGATGTAGGGTAAAAGTGACCAAAAAAATGAATAAATATGCAATTTTCATAATGCATCCAAAATATTTTATAGAACTTGTTTTTGGTCTCAAATGGCATATAAGTTTAAGCAAAGAATCTAAAATGTAAATAAATACACAGCTCATCTATCCTAGAAAACCAGCTGAGAACTTCAATCATTTGGAAAAATAAATCCCAACACTTACCAGAAAAGAAACAGTTGGGGGAAAATTGGAACAATGTGTAAAACCAATTACACATTCCAGATTTTGATACACCTGAGTGCTATAATCATGCTGAGCAGGTTGTTATAATAGTTTAATTTTTAGGGAATTAAAATATTTTCTTCTCTATAGGTCTGTAAAAAGCCCATTTTTATTTGTGAGCAATAAAAGCTGATAGTTTATTGTGTTGCATTGTGTGCTGTTCCAGCCCGTTGTTTTTTATTTGCTTGCAGTAGGCCTATAATGCACTTAACGATGGTCTGTTCTTCCTGAGCACCACTTAATGCAATGATTTCACCTTATGTTTTTATATTTCTAACTTTATTTTTCTACTTTTATGTACATTCTCCATGTTTTTCTTGTTCTTTTCATGCATCCTAACAATGTTTTTCTCTTGCTCTGTTCCAGTTGAGATGTTGCTGATTCAGTTTGGGGTCATGACATCATCATCATCATGAGATGGAGGAGCTGGTGAGCGATGACCACAGGCAGCGACAGAAGAGGGTGGTGCCTGTGTGTTGTGGTTTGTAGCTGCTGCTTCTTGGCAAATAAATTGTGCTCTGGAGTTGCCTCGGGGAATGATTTGCTCAAATGTTGAAAGGAAGAACAAATTCAAAAGGTTTAAAAAGGCAGTAAGTAAGATTTTTATTGTCGCATTGCACCAAATGACTATAAAACACCTGCAGGAGGCTGATAGTGTTGTTAATTGTCCAGGTGCTGAGGTTTCTTGGCTTTCCAAAATGTCTTCCCTGTTTGTGGGTTGTTATGGAGCAAAATCTCCACACCCAGTGAAGTCATGCTGATTGTGAACACAGTAACAAACAACAAGTAAAAGATTACTTGCCCTCTAGAGCCCTGAGCATTTTTTTATTTACCAGTGGTGCAAACTTCTTACATTTCAGTGAAAAAAATGAATCCATTTCTGTGATATTTGTAGATCCGATGAGTTTTTGAAATCTAGGTCTACAAGGACAGAGTCACGGTGAATTAAAAGGGAGCCACGCCTTTTGAGTTGACAGAAAGCAAAGAGAAAATAAAGCTCCTGGCTACTGTGTTGACATTAGTCACTGATGGTTCCATTTTCTTTATGGTAAGACAATATTAGCAAGGCTAATGCTGCCATAGCCACAACATAATTAAACAATTTTCTTTTAGATTTGTTTTGGAACATAAGGCCAATTCATAAGTGTAGACATTACCTAGCTAAAATTGACCTGTGTTAACCATAATGTAGGTTAGTTAAAGGGGCTATATGTAGTTTTTCTACTAAAATGAATCCTTTTTTTTACTGGCTGTGTGTGACAGGGTTGTAATCTGACATTAAAATGATCCACCTGCAGCTGATTACAGCAACGTTGCAGTTGGAGTTCACCCACCATGTTGTGTGAAGCTGGCTCCCCACCTGTCTATAGCCGCTCTCACTTTGCCTTTTTTCGGGAGTACTGTACTGATATGCCGGTGTCTCGCTGCGCTGAATG
>JAPMOB010204460.1:0-24320 GCA_029875015.1 Lepomis gibbosus
GAAAAATATGAAATATCATAGAAATGTCAAAATACACTGGAGGGAGGCTTTACATGCAACAGGTCTGTATATGTTTGAATAACATACTATTGAAAACACACTATCTTATCTATCAGAATGATTCTACAACATGTACTGCTTTGTAATATCCTTTTTTCCTCCCTAGGTCCTCTGGTCTCGTCTTCCATGTGACAACTTCCACCTTCTGATCGCCTGTTCAATCCTGGAGTCCCAGAGAGGCGAGCTGATTGGCTCCGACCACGACTTTAACACTATTCTGAAGGTAGGTGTGTTTGAGAGAGAAACAGGAATTGAGCTACTTTGTCTATTTCTTTAAATTCTTTCATCATTAAACCTTTTTCCACATTTTGATTTCTCTTCAGCACATTAATGAGTTGACGATGAAGTTGGACCTGCAGAGTGTTCTGAGTGGAGCAGAGGCCATCTACCTACAGCTCATTCGGTCCAAGGTGAGGGGTGCTTCTTGGGCCAGTACGATCCAGCATGGAGTCAGCGGAGTACCTCAGTCCAGATTTGATCTTGCAGTATTATGCGTTTTTGCATGCAAACATTACTTTTTGTTTTCGTATTTACTTATTTGTTAAACATTGTATGTACAGTGTATTTGGAAAACTTTGCACAAGGTGTGCTGTAATTGATATTTCCTATTTTCATATTGATATTTTTTACTAGTGCTCCACAGTAATAATAATGTGTATTTCAATGTGTGTGATTTATTGTAATTCTTATTATACACTGTTTTTCTTGTTTTGCTCTGTCCGTCATTTTGCTACTGCAGAGATCAAAATCCACCCCAGAGTTTGTGCAGCTTTTAAGTTTTTTATTATATAAAAATCCTCCGACAGTTGTAATTTTTTAAATCCATGAGCATCTTTTTTAGAGATTTAGACATCTCGATAGATATATACCTCAATAGTGGATCAGCTGCATTTCAGACACAAAGTCAGGGACAGGAATATCTGCTACTTTTTTCACATAGTACAACCAAACTGTTATCAGTAATTGTATTAGCACAAATAAGGATGGAATACAGATTCTTAGGTGATGGAAGCACTTCATTACTTCCTCTTTGACACCTCCACTCCTCCTCTGCCCTCCCCAGGAGCTTCCCCTCCGGGTGCAGCAGGTTCTGGGTCTCTACATCCCCTCCAGCTCTGAGGAGAACAGCCCAGACTCTCAGGCCAGCGAAACACAACGCCTCATTGGTCAACCCCAGGCAGGAGCTGCGTCATGTAATTCAGCACACTGTCCCACCTATCCTTAAATCTGCAGGTCAGCTGATGGACTGATAGTCAACATGAAATGAATGGAAGAAATTTCTATATACCAAAAATATATATGTGTGTATATATATATATATATAAACTGTATATGATCCAATGAGACGGTATGAAGACTGATTGGTAAAGACTGTTGTTTCTATTTGTCAATGGTAGGGGGCAGTGTTGAGGCTTTTTTCTTTTAATGTACCCATGAATGTTACAAGTCAAGATGTTGAAACACTATAGCCGAATTTGCAGTGCTGTTTTTTTTCTTTGTGTATGTTGTCCTCCTCCTCTTCCACAACAGCTTGTCGCTTGTTTACTTGCTGCAGAGTATTGCCATCCTTTCTACTCTCCATCCTCCTTTTGATGCTGCTGTTTTACCTCTTTTCACAAGTTATTTAATAATTGTAGTCATCTCTGCTTGTCACTTGAGTTATAGTCTACTTTCACTTTTGTTATGTGTAGTTTAGATTTCCCTTGCGTCTCCTCACCCCTGTTCCTAAAAAAGGGAAGAAGATAATTTAAAACCTACTGGCAGCGCCTTGTTAGTACTGTTTGATGCCATTCCAGCCCTATGCAAAGTTTTTGCATGCCTTATAGTTTTCACAAGTGAAAAGTATTTTAAGCCTTGTAATTATCTGTATAATTTCATGACGTCTTTATCCGCTGATTATTACCAAATAAATGGTTGAATCTTAATAAAGCAGCATAAATAAACTTTATATTTTTTATTGTTTATTACTTAACTGTCTGTCACTCTCAAAAGGTCTGCCCACAGCCAGGAGCTAGCTTTTACAACGACATTGCGTCGATCATTGAACAAAATATTAGAAACACCTCTCTGTATTCAGTAGTACAATTCAACAGCACCTCAAACTGCAGCCTCGAAACACTGTTAAAAACATAACCTTCATGAAGAGAGTATTCATTGTAGAGCTGTTGTATTGGACTGCATTAGTTTTAGCTGGCTATACCTAAAAAACTGTAGACTGAGTGTATAACCTAAGGTAGTTTACAATATATGTTGTACAAGAAAATACACACAAAACACCACAAAGGTCAAGAAACACAGAAATAAACATTCAAAGTAGCACAAAACACAAGAAAATATAATGAAATGAGAAAATACATTAAAAAAAAAAACAACGATACAAGAAAATGACCATAAAACTCAATGACATGTGCCAGATCCTTAATGACGGATGCCTCTTTAAAATCTGTTAAAATCCCAGTGTTGATCCATTTTGAGATCTGTAGGATAACAAGTTCATTATATTGGTCCCTCCCAAAACGAGGATGCAGGTATATAAACAGAAAGTGAATGATAATATTACAATACAATATTAATTTTAGAGCGGGTTGGCCGTTAATTGTAAGGTTGGCGGTTCAATCCCCGGCTCACCCCAGGCTACGTGTCCTTGTGTCCTTGGGCATGATACTGAGCCCCGAATTGCCCCTGGTGACTGTTCCGCCAGTGTGTGAATGTGTGTGAATTTTAGTTTCTGGCTGAGCACTTAGGCTCAGTGAGTGAATGTGTGTGTAAATGGTGAATGCAGAAGAAGTGTAAAAGCGCTTTGAGTGGTCGAAAAGACTAAAAAGGCGCTATACAAGTACGGAGCATTTACATTTACAATTGTATAAGAAGTTGGAAATGTACATTAATAAATCCTTTTTAAAAAATAGTAATAATTTAGGGATCAAAGTGAGAAATTGTAATCATTCCAGTGTAACAGTAACAAGTATTTGTTTATGTAGTGTCTTGTGAACTGGTTAAACTTTGGCCTTTCCCCTCTCCTCCCCCACCGGCCAGCAGGTGTCTGTGTGCGGTGAATGGCTGAGGGGAAAATAGGACCTCTGTTCTCCACTGTCCAGGGAAATGAGCTGGAAAATGAGGGGCGGGGAACCACACCCCCTTCTCAGGACCCGCTACACTCCTCTTTTGGCTTGTCGCTGTCTCTTTCCTCCTCCATCCATGTTGTTTGAATACAGCTGCGATGTATGAATTTAGCAGGGTGCTTAAACAGCCCGACGATCTGTCACTCGGTTTCTCCTCGCCCTCCATCCACCCCAACCTGACCTCACTTGACTGGTAGAGCCAAACTTACTCGGCCCTTCATTCAAACTCAATCTGCTTTCAGCCCCTCTCAAAGCCTGTTTAATAGGCGAAGGCCTTGTCGACAGCTTTAAACCCCATATTCTCTCACTAATGCTACAATCAACTAAGTGTTGGAGGATTATGGTCTCTTCATGTTGTCATTATGCTGGGTGTCTTAGGAAAGCTGTTATCTGCAGTAGATGATGTGACTGAAGCTCTGCCCTCTGTGCTGGAGATCTCAGCCTTGAGTTGGTTTTTCAAAAGCAGGACTGTTTATTAGGCGCTGTACAGTTCTTGAGGTGTGTTTTTTGTATGGTGGTCAGGTTTATCGTCTAGATATCAATCTTGTTTCAGTTGTCTTTTATATTTCTTAAATTTAAAGTAAACAAGTATAAATTGTCATACTATTTTCATCTGGAGAATTCAGTTCATCTACCTTTTCTTTTCTTTTTCAGGGAAAAATGATCTGTGAGCTGCAGTCCTCACTGTCTGACCAGCAAACATGATTGCCACTCACACCTGCCTCCCCTTAAATAAAGAGATTATACTGCTTCTTTCAGGGCGAAGGTTGAGACTCTCCAGGTGCAATTAATTCAAGTATTCATTTTATTTATGTCCAATAAAATCTTTTAATGTGCACTCCAGCAATACATTTTTTTCATTTGTAATTACCAAAAAGTTGCTGTTGCTTGTTAACTTGTTCTAATTTGCTGCTTTTACCTGCACTTTACTAGTTTGTTTTTACTTGCAGTTTGCCAGCATTGTTATTATGTGTTACTCTTTCGTTAAGTCATTTTTTAAAATCTGTTATATTTGTTTTTATTAATCTGTTAAACTGATGGGTGGGTCTTGTTGCATGCCAAATGTATCATGTGGGACAATAAAGACTGAATTGAACTGAACTGTTCCAGTGGTTTTGGACAGCAAAATTAATATCTGAACATATAAATGTCAAATCAGAGACATGAAGACATGAATTCATGTCAACAGGTGGTTAGGTAAACTTTATCTTGTCTCTTTATCGCTTTATTGTTAAAGCGGGAATTCAGTCCTACTGACAGCACACTGTTACTTTGACTTATTTATTCCAATTAAAGACTTGTATTCAAGTATTGTACTCAAGTACAAATTTTAGGTACTCCATTTTCTGCCAAACTTTACTTGACCACAGCTTAGAGGAAATTTTGTACTTTCTTCATGTACATGATGAGCTTATAAAATAAGATGTCAAAGATTAAACAACCCAACAGAATGTAAAATAGTTCAACATTATTATGCTTCAAAAATAACAATCATGCAATATATAATGGTCGAGCACTCTCTGCATCATGAACTTTTAGTTTTAATACTATTTTATATTATATTATATAATATATAAGTATATTTTGCCAATAATACTTGTGTACTTTTATTAAATGCTAGACTTCCTCTAAACACGTCCTCCTGCACTACTGATAGTGATAAAATATGAACTAATCAGTCCTATCAAATGATATCTGTTTGAGTTAAAGTAATTTAATCAAAATTATGATTAACTTTCTATTAAATAGTTAATAAACATGTTCTGCTTGAACATAATGTCCTGGAAACAGACTTGATAGAATTCAATGACATTTATTTATTTTATTTTTTTTTTAAAGTGTAAATAACTTTTAGCTCTGCCTATTTGAACACGAATCTCCTTTCAGTCATAGTTAGTGAAAATGACCATCAGCTCTGCGTTGAGTAGAGCATGAATTATTGATGCTCAGCTGAAATCAAGTTGTGGTCTCCGTGTGGCCGTCCATTTAAGTCCTATTTGAAACACGAGCTGCCATTGAAACCTTAATGTGTGAAAAGCCACCTGTAATGACTGTCAAATACAATCTGTATTCTCCAGTGGTGAGTGCGACCCCATTGTGACCGTCAGAGGAGTCCCTGAGGAGTGTGTGAAAAGTGTGTCTATCCCATGAATGTGTGAGAGGAGCCAGCAGCAGGCAGAAGGCCAGGGGCTGTTGTCTGACACTGATTTGTAAAGGGAGACAATACGGCTCATTGACCTGCCCGGCTCTACTGTCTGTTGCACATACCTCGCCCAGCCCTCCTCAGTGGCTTCGCTGCTCTTCAAACACAAGCAGCAGATTGCCACAGGCGCAGGGAGGGGAGGCCAACGGGACACAGGTTGCTTTGACAATGAGAAACCTCGGAGGAAGAGAGGAGGCAGAGCCAAAACTTTGATGAACACATTTACAGATAAAATGAAAATATGCTAAAAACCTCACTTTTACCTGGACGTGAGGCTGCAGAATCACTGACGTCTTTTAAATCCCTTCACTTTTTATTAATGCTTGCACATTGTTTTTATTGTTTTATAGTCGTATTTGTTTTATTATTATTATTGTTGTTTGATTGTACCTAATTGACATCTGAAATGTTTTAATCCTGGTTCAATCAAGTAAACCACTTTGTAACTTCGTTTTGAAAAGTGCTGTATAAATAAAGTTTATAATGAGTAGTCTATTAGTATATTTACTTATCTTTCCTCATCCCATGGTAGGACATACAAGGTAAATACAGTAGAGGGCAGGTTATATACTATTTCAACATAAATTTAAGTCTTGTCAGGATGTAAAACCACAGTGGTTCCCGAACTTTTCCTAGAAACAAAACTAAATCGGTTTACAAACCCTCATCAAAATTTGGTTAGTAGCAAACTATACAGTAAGACTATGTAATGATTACTTTGATTGTTAAGTAGCCTGCCTATTATTTTCTTGAGCAATTGATATGTTGTTTATATTTTTAACACTTTTGTGTTTTCAGACAGTTTTGGAACATTTTGCTATTTTAATGAAAAGCCAGAGAAAAATGCTTGACATAATTTCCCAGAGCCCAAGGTGACGTCCTCAAATAGCTTGTTTTGTCCAAAAAACAGTCCAGGATCTAAATCAGACACGGCTTTATTGCCAGGTAAGTTTTCACATGCCGGGAATTTGCTTTGGTATTTTGGTACTTGACAATAAACAGAGTAAGAGAAAATAAAAAAAACATTCATTAACAAGTAGCACTACAAAAGTCAGGAAATAAAAATATAAAACCCAAAGATAGTCAAGTTGCTATAATACAAGGCAAAGAAAATTCGAAAAAAGATCATTTATGAAGTAGGAAAAGGCTAATTTTGGCATTTTTGCTCGAACATTTTTTTTTTAAATGATTCATCAATCATCAGAATTGTTCCAATTTTCTGTTGATTGATCATCAATAAATCATTTGGACTCTCAAGATTGGGTAAATATAAATTAGGGAAATGTACTTTTTTTTTTTTTTTTTTTTATGTAATATTTGTAGAAACATGTAGGATATTTACAGGATATTTATCTAACAGCAGCAGGATTGAGCATTCATCCAGACTTTGACATATTTCCTGCTCACGTTGTAAACAAGGACCCGCCTCCTTTTGTCATCCATTCCCATTGTCAGAGTCTGGATATGACCTTTTCTCTCCCCTCTCTGCCTCTAACCCCTCGTAGCCTTTTCTTTTCCTCCCTTCTCTCTTTCACTGTCGAAGACAAGCTGTTGCTCTGTCCCTGCGGGCCACTCCCTCACTTGTCTGCTCCTCTTTCCTCCTCCCCTGCCTCCCTCTCTCCCCTGCTCTCCTTCTTTCTCCCTCTCCCCACCTGTTGAAGCAATTGTTGGACAGACCATATTGTTGTCTTCTTACTTTTTTATGTCACTCACGAGGCTCCCCGCCCCTTTTCTACGGCTTTTTTCACTCTCTCTGTGCCACTCCCTCTCTCCCTATCCCTGCTGGGTATAAAACTCAGAGTCGATAGTGATAGTGATAGTGATATTCAGCAGCGCATCACTGGAAGTCAAAACTATTTCTGCAGGGGTTTCCCAACTTCTGGTTACCTGCATAACACCCAGATTCCTCAGGTGACAGAGGGACACTAGCTGCTGCGCTTCTTTTCCATTTGGACGTAAAAAAGTTCATATTTTACCCAGCAGGCTGTGCAGATGGACAGAGGCATGTCTCTGTCTCTGTGGTGTGAGGAGGTAGAGGACAACGGGGGTCAGGACCAGAGCCAGACTGAGGCACAAGGCCAGGGCCACATCATGGGCTCGCCTCAGCTGCGGGCCGCCTGGGATCCCACAGTGTCCGGGCATCGCGTGATCCAGAGGCTGCTTCATGTGGAGGAGAGGTACATGCCCTCCATGCTCTACATCACCCTCATCCAGCGGGATCCAGAGCGCAGGGAGGAACTCACTAAATGGGCCCTGGAGGTATGAAACTCTCTCATGCTCCAGTTTCTCAGTTGTCCCCGTGGTGCCGGATGAGTTATGTCACTGTGGCAGCTGTGATGCTGATGTCTCACATCTTTTTTTTTTCTTCTCTCCAGGTGTGCTGTGAGTGCGGCTGTGATGAAGCAGTGTTCCCACTGTCTGTCTCTCTGATGGACAGGTTCCTGTCTGCCTCTTTGTCTCTACCTGTCTCACCATACTGCCTGGCTGCCGGCTGCATACTCATCGCCTCCAAACTCACGGAGTGTGACAACGTCAATGCAGATTCTCTCTGCGCTGCAGCTGAATACAGCTTTCAGCCTTCCAACCTGCGGGTGAGTCAGTCACCCAGCATCATCCACGCACGTCTTTGAAAACATACTTGTTTAAGATCTTATAGTCAGAGCTGTGGTGTACAAGAATTTTTAAGGTCCTTTCCAGCTGTGAGTCCCTAATATTATCACAGCCTTTGAGCCATATCACACTGACATTGCATATAAGCCCACAGAAGCAGTTAAACTTTGATTTTAAATGTAGAACGGTTTTATTCTAAAGGATTGTGAAAATACTGATTTGTCTTTTTTAATGGTGGTGATGCTTTAGCACATCAATCAACTGGATAAAAGCCCATTTAAAACTCAAATTTACAATCCAACTGGGCTACATCTAACTAATTTATTTTTAAATTAAGGATTTATTTATCACATATTAATTAAAGTTTATTCTGTAAATTAGAGAAAGTAATGACAGGCGCCTCACAAGTTACTAGAGCCTAAAATTATGCATATGGATGCAGCTAATGACTGTTTTCATCATGATTTAATCTGCTTTATTTTTTCCATTAGTCAGTTACAAGTTTGGTCTATGAATCACAATCACAGCTTCCCAGATCCCATGGTGATGCCTTCAAATGTTTCAGTATACTAAGAGACAAAGAGAAGCAGCAAATCTTCACACACTAGAAGTCAGAACCTGAGAAATTGTAGCATTTTTTCACTATTTTTGCTTGATAAATACTTATTAATCAATACAGTTGCCATCAACTGACTCATCACAATAGTTTGACTCAATACTTCAATTCAGTATTGGTGCTTTCATCCAATTTTAATTTAAAATGTAGAGTAAATTAGTAATGTTGGCGGCTAGAACAGTCAAATAACTACAGAGAATTGTGTCACCAAACTCTGATTCAGACTTTAAGACCAGTTGAAGATCATATATATAAGATCTATCAAAATATAGCAATAAATAAATCCATTATCATATCTATTTTCAGTTGTACCATTACACAATCACTTCTGATTCCTAAATGCACCTATTCCCTCCATTAGGAAATGGAGCGCGTCATCCTCGCCACGCTCCGATGGGATACAGCAGCAGTGACTCCGCAGGACTTCCTCCCACATTTTCTTGCCTCTGTGGAGGAGACAGGAGATGGAGACAGTAGTGACTCAGAGGAGGGTCTGCTCCCCACCCTGCGCCGGCACAGCGATACGCTGGCCGCCATGTGTGCCTGTGACTCCCGCTTTCTGGGAGCACCACCATCACTTGTTGCTGCAGCATCACTGAACTGTGCACTGCGAGGTTTGGGCAACAAGGGCCCAACTCACCTGGCTGTTATGAGTGAAGCCTTGGCGGAGCTCTGCCAGACTGATCTGGTGAGTATACCTGCAAAGTCTGAGGCTGCACATAGGCCTGTTTATTTTTACATTTAATATTATTTTCATATGAATTGATCAGATTCAGGATTGGGGTTTTTGTTTTTTTGCAGAGGATGAAAGTTGCAAGAATAGTGAGTTTTTAATCAAAGATAGTTAGAATATTTGTGTTTTGAGGGATCTGTTTATTTTATAGTCATGCCAACTGCAGGAAGATACTTTCATCTAATCCAAAAATCATTTATTTGTCTTGCATCCTAGGCAGTGCTGCAGTGCTACAGTGAGATGATTGAATATGCCCTCCGACAGCGGCTGAGGAGTGGGCTTCAGCAGGGCTCTATGGAGAAAGATGAAGAGGTGGAGAACGAGAGGGCTGGGACACCTACTGACATGAGAGAGATTGATTTCTAAACACTGAATCAGCTGTTGCATTGAAAGTTTGAATCAATCAGAACCTCTCAAGTTTATCAGTCAAACTGATACAAATTGATTATGACCTCAAAATGCTCTGACATGTTATATTTTAAAATGATTTTATTGAGTGACTGTTAATTTATTTTTTGCTTTATTTATTTGTGAACATTTTTGCAACTGTGTGTTTTCCATGTGCCATATTTTTATTATTTCTATTAATTTTATTGTAGGCCTAGATGTTATTTTGATGCATACTATTTATATCTTTTATTTATTATCACGTGCAATTGTTGACTCTTGCTGTTAATTTATTTAAATTTGCCATGAATTTGTGTTTGTGTACCGAATTAAATATAAAACAGATCTATTTTTCACAAAGCAATTAAACGTTTAAAACGTTTGTACATATTTGGATCTATCTATCATTTGCCATGGGTGTAATGCTGCCTTCACTTACTATTCAGAGGCGGGTACTTCTGAGCTCTACACTTACCCACTAAAAGAACAGTGACAAGAACAAACGTGTTTGTGGCTTATTCCAGACTTTTTAATAAAGTGCCAAATTTTTCAGTAAGAGTTGACATTACTTTCATTATCGCAACTAACAATTCGATAAGCATCCCTCCGCTTATTATCCATGATCAAAAAAAGTTAATTATTTCCGAGAGTACATGAAGGCAGCATGTTGGACCAGCGCTGGACTCTTCTGACGTCAATTTTATCCGACACGCACACTGGTTTTGAGCACTGGACCAGATATTAAAAACGTACGTGCGGTAACATTCAAACCGGAGTGCTTTTAAGATATGTTGTGTCATAACAAATTTTAATTGTGGTTTTAATATCGGCGACATTTGACGAAGAATTTATACGAAATCGGGAGATATTATTCACGGGACAACGCAGGAAGAACTGTGCTAGACGCTACAGCTACGGTAATGGACACCAGACCCTGTTACATCACCTGTAAAATTATGTTTATAGAACTGTTAATGTTGGAAATGTTCAAACAAGATCGGTAATTCAGTCATGCCCCTGTTTTTTTCTCACATGTGATCACATCCTTTTAACGTTGACTTCCACGTCACGCATCCGTGTTGTCCTTATTTAAGCTAGTTAACGTTAGCTAACTAGCTAGTGACATGAATAATAATACCATATAATGCTAATATCCGAGTTATATTTTCCATTAATTTACACTTCTGTCGTGTTAAACTCTTTTTATCCTGGTAATTCAGCTAAAAAAATACGGTTTCCCAGCGCAAAATTTACTGTTACCGCCAAACTTCACTTAAGAAATCTTATATTTCTGTTGCCTCTTACTCTGTCAAGACAGACACGACTAAAAATTTAAAATTTTAAACTTTTACAAATCTATAAAGTCTCCTGGTAAATTCGGCATACAATGTACACACCGGCCACCAACAACAATGTTTTCAATTATCAGTTTATGTAGGTAAATATCGAGGTTACTATCAGCCCAGGTGTGGTTGGTACCATAGGTTTGTACTTGAGTCATGTTATACTTAGGGACATATAAAAACACAATATGATAAACACTGTGTGCACCTTAAAGGAAAGTCTGGTACTGGTCATGTGGAGGATACGGTGCCCTTGTTGCCCTCGTATTCCGTTACACTGGAAAGATCTACAGATCAAATCCAGCAGACAAAGCTTAAATGCAGCAGTGTTCAGGCAACAATAAACCACACTTGGTGAAATACTATATTGTTCCATTACAGAAGACACACCTGTTCACTGTAGACAGCAGGCAATGTCCAGAAATCTTAATAGTGGTATAACAATTTATACTGCATATGAATAACCAGATTACTCAATGTTTTAAAAGAAAATGTTAAATCTTAGATATGATGAAAAGCAAAATAAGACAAAAAAAATTTTGTTTTATATTTGTGAACCTGTTAATTTTAACTGAGAAAAACTGCATCGTTTGGCTTATTGGCAGTCTTTTCACATACCCTCTGACAACTGCAGAAGTACCCCTGGTTGGGTATCACTACACTACAAAATAATCAGCTTTGCTAGTTTTTATTTCTCACTTGCCTCTGCCTCTAATTCTTTTCTGTGCTAAGACTGTAGCTTTTCCGTCACAGTTTTGTACTCAATATGGTAAAATTCATTGTTTTCTATTTTGAAGGAGGATGAACGTGAAACCTGTCTGGCTGCTGCTTCTGTCCATCACTGTTGGGGTCTGGTCAGTGCCAATTGATCGCAATGTAGGCAACCAGGAAGCTAAAGAGGAAGTGCAAGAGGAGAACGGGGTAATGGTCTCGATAGTATCTTCATAATATTAGTTTTAGTTGAGATTCAGTTTGTTTGCGAACAACCTGTTCTTTACAATACCCTCTTGCAGGACACTGGCCTGTACTACGACAGGTATCTCAGAGAGGTGATTGAGGTTTTGGAGACAGACCCTCACTTCAGAGAGAAACTACAGACAGCAAACACAGAGGACATCAAGGTCGGCTTCCATTTCTTACTCTTCCTGCCTTCGTTCTCACTCACAAAGCGTCCTTGTTTACGTTGCACAGGTAACAAGAAGATCTGACGAGTAATCTGTTCTTCTCACCTGTGATGTCTTGTGTTTTCCGACAGAATGGTCGTCTCAGTAAAGAGCTGGACCTCGTCAGTCACCATGTCAGAACTCGCCTGGATGAGCTGAAGCGTCAGGAAGTTTCTCGCCTCAGGATGTTGCTCAAGGCCAAACTGGACAGCACTAGCATACAGAGTGAGTACATGTGTTTTCCTGTACTCAGAGAGAGAGAGAGATAGTGAGTGAGCATGTATTTTTACCTGCATGTATCAGATCTATTTAAAGATCCCCAGAGGAAAATCGCATGGTTGCCGTGCAGAGAGAAGCATACAAATAACAAATACCAATGTTTAATGTTATTTTTAGCTTTATTATTATATTATCAAATTTAAATCATAACCTTATAAATAATCATTTTTTTTCTCCAAATGACTCATATTATTAATTTAATTTTGTACTCAAGTTATATTATATAAGATGGACTAAAGCAGTATTTTTGCATTTGTGAAACTGTAACCAGCAAATGTTTGTATTTTCTTTAAAAATAACTATACTTATTAACTGAAAAGATTGACTTAGTACATTTTTGGTCTATCAACTAATCCACAGTTAAACTTATTATAAGTTGCTAATGATTATTTCAGCAATGTAAGCATTGATAAATAACCAGAACCTTCATGGAGAGGTTTGAAATGGATACACCTACCACATACCACATTTTTAGCTTTGCAAATGCGAAATAAAACAACACAAATAACATGCAAATATATAAGCTGTAAACATTTTAATTTACAGATATGAAAATTGAGTTATGTGCAGAATATTCTTGCAATTATTCATTTTTACAACTTATTATACTCTCTAACTTTAAACATACAAATGTGCAATGTGTCATTTTTCACTATCAGCACATAGAAGAAGCATAATACAAAAGAATCTCTTGTATGTTATCCATTACTTGTAAAATATGAATGAATGCAAGTTAGTGGAGTTAGTATTGATAAGGGAATGTAGCCTCCATACAGAGCTTTGTTGAGTATGTACAGGACATAATGGAAGTCACGTCAGAAGTCCAGCATGTATTTGGTAACTGGTGTATCTTTTGTGAAGCCCTTCAGATGGACCACGCCTCCCTGCTGAAGCAGTTTGAACATCTGGATCCCCACAATCAAAACACCTTTGAGGCCAAAGACCTTGAGCTGCTGATTTCGACGGTAAGATCCTTCAGTGATAAATTAGAAACTGTGTTTTTGTTGGCCCGTGAGAATGTAAAAGTCTTTCCATCCAGCTGAACACAGGGAAGTGATGAACCCGCTCCCATTTCAGCAGAATCATAATTATACTGATCAGGCTCAAGGGTGGTTCAATTACAGGTCAGAGCTGTACAGCAGACCTGACTGACTGATTGTTCCAGACACCAAATCCACGTTTGATTAAAAGCTTCAAAGAATTTCAAGGTGACAGACGCCTGTCGGGCTCTTTGTCTAGGCCACCAAGGACCTGGAGAACTATGATGCTGAGAGACATGAGGAGTTCAAACGCTACGAGATGCTGAAGGAGCACGAGAGACGGGAGTACTTGAAGGGCCTGGACCAGGAGAAGAGGGAGAGAGAGGAGAAGAGAATGCAGGAGCTGAAGGAGAAACACCGCCAGCACCCCAAAGTCAATGCTCCGGTAGGCAAAAATGCATCCATGTTAGCGGTTTTGAGTGAAAGTGAATCAAGCTTTCTTACGTGTTCTTCATCTTTCTGCTGTGTTTTCCCCCACACTCTCAGGGTAGTGTTGCTCAGCTACGGGAAGTTTGGGAGGAGACGGACGGACTGGATCCCCAGGAGTTCAACCCAAAAACATTTTTTAAACTGCATGGTGAGTTCTTGCAATCCATATTCTTATCAAGATGATAAGTTTGATATGAGCAAAATCCTTATTTATTTTCTGCCCTGTTTAGATACAAATGAAGATGGTGTTTTAGATGAGCAGGAATTGGAGGCTCTCTTCACTAAAGAGGTGAGGAAACCATCATGGCTTCTTCAATTTTGCTTTGAGTTTGCCAAAACTCAAGGTTTTACGATGAACACCCTGATGAAACCCCTTGAAATGCCATGACAGAAAATCAAAAATGGATGATCATCTATTTGAAAACACAGCTGTTTTGTCTGAAAAGTAAAAAAAAAAGCAAACATCTGTTATTTCCCTCCTCCAGCTGGAGAAGGTATACGATCCAAAGAACGAGGAAGATGATATGATGGAGATGGAGGAAGAAAGGCTGAGGATGAGGGAGCACGTCATGAAGAATGTGAGTCTAAATTATTTACTTTCCGCTCTTGTTTTCACTGTGTGCCCAGTCTCCACCTTTCTCTCTGCTGTGCTTCGACTGATGCAGCTTATGTTTCTGTGTTAAAAGGTGGACGCTAATAAAGATCGTCTCGTCAGCCTGGAGGAGTTCCTCAAATCCACAGAGAAGAGGGAGTTCAATAATCCCAGAGAGTGGGAGGTAAAGAGCCCAGAGGTGGCCTAAAGGTTGGGGAAGTGGGCAGGTGATTGGACGGTCTGTGGTTCAAATCCTAGCACAAGCCGGGAAGGTGTGGGTGGAAAGGTTTAATGGGTAATGCTACGCTTTCCCTAGTCAGCTTGCACATTTAGAGCTGCTCCCACAAGCGATTGCCGTGAATAGAAGTAACGTTATGTAATTTTACGTTTAGTTAAAAGAGCACTCCACCAATTTAACATAGTCAGACTCAAGATTTAAGGATGAAGGATCAAGATTGATGCAGCACAACAAGCAGACATGGTCTTTTTTATTCCACACATTCTTCTTCCTTGTTAAAACGTGGTGCCTACGTTACCCACAGTGCAAGATCAAGGTGTGTTATGCTAATAGCAGCTAATGTAGCCTCAAGCAGAGATGAGGAGCAGGCTACTCAGGTGTGGTAAGCTTACTTCTTTTTAACTCCACACGCCAAGATTCAATTTGTAGTATTCAGACTTATCCTCATCGCGTACAGAAATATAAAGGAATAAAAGGTTTAGTGTGTGTAAAATCAGATGCTTTCCCCTTTAACTTTAGTTAAATATGATTATGTATAACATGTACATATGCTAAGTAAAGATGGAGAATAGAGAAATGCAACAGAAGCAGGACCGACTGGGGTTTGTGTACATGAGAATCAAGAAAGTTTAGGAATTAGTTTCAGCGGCATTAGTTTTTACAAACCCATAACATTTTAATAGTAGTGTAAATTCCGGCCATCTCTCTAGACTCTGGACACCAAGCCGGTGTACACGGACGAAGAGCTCCAGCGGTTTGAGGCCGAACTCCGGGATAAAGAGGAAGAACTGAAGAGGAGGGCGGAGACTCTGCATCAGGAGCAGGAGCTGCTGAAGGAGAGAGGCAAGGCCCTGGAGGCCCAGAGGAGAGAGTACCAGCAGGTAACTGAGCCGCCATGTCAGTCACAGCTTTGGACCAAAAGAGCGGATCTATTGATGTAAACTGAATGATAATGGTCAAACTTGAGCAACAATTTTTAGCCTTAAAGGGTAACTTCTGTATTTTTCGACTTCGACCCTATTTTCCTATGTTTTTGTGTCTGTGACTAATTGGGACAACATTGGTTGAACTTCCACAAGCCATCACTCTGATGAAAAGCTGACTCTGACTCACGGTGTCAGGAACAATTCCTGTGTAATAACCCAGTAGCCTCCATTCAGCCACCTGTTTACTGGCTACCACTTATCAGTTATTTTTTCATTCATCATTCTCTATTTCAGAGCTGTTCTTACTCTTCATATTGTCAAATTGTATATTGTATATACTGGATACCAAATCCACATACCTCATGTACAAAATACATTTGCATTTATCCATTTAGCTGACGCTTTTATCCAAAGCAACTTACATTTGCTGTACATGTCAGAGGTCGCTCGCCTCTGGAGCAACTAGGTGAACACATTGGTGGATGGGTCACAGTGGGGGATTGAACCCGTGTCTCTCACACCAAAGGCACAGTCTTATCCATTGCGCCATCAACACACAATACTTTCATACATTCTTTGCAAAAATAGTAAATCGTCTAGGGTGAAAATAATACAGAAGTTACAATTGAATAACGTACAGTTGATAATTCAATTTTATTTTTTCAATTTCAGGCAGTTTTAGAGATGTCCCAGAGACAGAAGGAACAGCAGGCAGCAGACGGGCAGCCTCCAGCAGGTCCTAATGGAGAACTACAGTTCCAACCAGAGACACAAAGAGGTAAACAATCTGAGATATGATGTATGTGCTATTGTTGCTATGGATTTCTGTTGTAATAGTTTTTACGATGTAAATCTTTTATTCTGTCTCTCACAGAGGCAAAAGCTCCAGCTGAACACGAAGCCGAAGCCCAGAATAATCTGCCTGCAGAGCCTCCACAGAATCTGCCTATACACACCTAACACACACACACACACACACACACACACACTCATTGCACTGACACAGATATCCAGATGGGTTCTACACAATGAATTATGTGAACTGTATGTATAAATTCAGACAGACGTGGCTCGTGAATCATGGCGTATTGTACTGTGTTCATTTCTGTGGTCTACATTAGATTAAAGATCTCAAAACAACAGATAACGTTGTGCATTTTCAGAAATCTTCAGTTTCAGTGAAGATCTCATCAATGCTTCTGTGTAAAATCACAAACATCTTCAAATAAAGTCTGAATTTTAATCCCTCTGAACCAGACTCCTCGGACTTTAATTACTTGGGTGACCACTGGCCAGGACTATACACACTCCAAAAAAATAAATTTGTGAGCCCGTTGTATGAATGCTTTTAAAAGTATACAAATCAAATCATGCTTAGTTTTTCCAAGCAGTGTATATTTTGTAAGATAAGTTATTGATTCGTTATTGAAGTACAGCTAAACAGAAGTAAGAAATAAAATCGTGATAGAAATGAACTTTCACCTTAAACTAACATCTCTGAACAAAGTCACATACAGCAAGTCAGTAAGGTACGATATACTAAACACCATATGTAGTTTAGTTTGACGGAGAATCCCAAGAAATATATTGCATCAAGTGCATTGTATATATAATGTTGTTTATGTAAGGTTAATTTGATGCAAACCACTGTAACAGTGTGCAATAGAATATAGTAGATTATTATAAGTGATAATAGAGTCGCCTCCAAAAGTATTGGAACGGTAAGGCAAGTTTTTGCTTTTCACTGAAGACATTTGGGTTTAAGAGCAAAAGGTGAGTTTGAGACAAGAGTTCAGAATTGCAGCTCATTTCCTGGTATTCACATCTAGATGTGTTAAACAACTTAGGACATAACACCGTTTGTGTTAGACCACAGCATTCTAAGGTGAGCAAAATGTAATGGAGCAAATAATCTTAAAGTAAATAATATTTAATATTTGGTGGCCTAACCCTTGCTTGCAATAACTGCCTCAAGCCTGCGACCCATTGACATCACCAAACTGTTGCATTCTTCATTTGTTTTGCTATTCCAGGTTTTTACCGCAGCTTCTTTCAGTTCTTGTTTGTTTCGGGGTGTTTACTTTCAGTCTCCTCTTAAGTCTAGTCTACTAAGTCCAGTCTAAAACCTTCCACTTTTTCCCTCTGATGAAGTCCTTTGTTTTGTTGGCAGTGTGATTTGGGCCAGTGTCCTGCTGCATGATAAACCTCCTCCCCATTAGTTTCAATGCAATTTTCCATAAATTCACTGTGGAGGTCGTTGGTGATGTTTGTTGGTGAAATTCTTGTGCTTGCTATGCCCAATGTTTGTCCAATAGCTCTGGTCGATTTCCTTCTTTTCTCAGCTTGCTTTTCTCCCATAGACATCTCTCTGGTCATCATGTTGGTTTATCCTCTTTAACAGGAAATGCAGTCTTTATAGGTTTGAACCACAGATGGAAACAACCTAAAAGGTAACACCTGGGCAACAAGAAACATCTGTCGGTCACGTGGACTTTTGCTCACTTGAAAAATTGGTGGGTTCAAACAAAGGGTGGCATGTCCTGAGTTGTTTAACACGTCAAGATGTGAATACCAGGGAATAAAAGCTGAAAATTCTGAACTCTTGTCTCATACTTATCTTTTGATCTTAAATTCAAGTCTTCAGTGAACAACAAAAACAAAGGAATTTGTCTTACCCATCCAATACCTTTGGAGGGGACTGCATATGGAGAGAAGTTGTTGAGTATCATGAGTATGAAATGGATGCTTGTGGTTCACCCTGTTTAGATGTGGAGCCTCCTCCTCCCCCTCTTCCTCCTTTGGCTCACTGTATGTCTCTGCAGACACTGGGCCTGTTGTGCACTATCATGGCTCCCCAGGGACCCGCTGATCCTTGTTGTTGTCCCGCTGACGAGATGCTCCTCTGGCCGCCGCTGAGGGCATTCCTATCTGCATTCCTCAAATCCGCTGACCTCTCGTGACCCTGCATGGCCCCTCCTCTCCTGGTGTCCATGCAGCTGCCTCCTGTCAGTCACTGCTGTCATATCATCCAGATAAAGATGTCTTAAGGACGCTGCCTGTATAATGAAGTCAGTGTTTATTATGATGCAATCTCTAGAGTTCAGAGACACAGCAGAGCACATTTATTTTGAATTGTTCAGTCTCGTGGATATTGAAGCAAATACAGCTGTTCCTCCATCAGAGCGTAACTGATTGAGTGTAACCATGCACTTTATAGAGGCACAAAGGATGTTTTGATATTTTCCAGCCTGTGTCAGCCAATATCGATACTAAAATACACTTCTGTTTTAGCACAGATGCAGGTGCAATACAGGTAAATCCTACTTTTATTCTGTTTCTAATTAAGTTGCATAGTCCAAGAGAAAAAAAAATACATGTTCAGCATACGTGAGATGTATTATTAGTGTGTCTGTTATGCAAAAGCTAATGAGAGTATGACAGTGAATCTGGTCAGATGCTTTAACATTCAAACTGGTTTTATAAACTAAGATGAAAATTAGCTTTTAAAACCATTTTTGTAAGCTGAGATAAAAACTCAAGACTTGATGAACACCTAACAGGTTCAACATTAAAATGTTTTTTAAATGCCAGTAATTGTTTGTATCACACAATAATACCTAAAAAGAATATATTTAAACCTGTACTTTATAACCTAAAGCAAAGTAAACAAGTAAACATATGGGGTCTTATTATTCATTTTGTAGGATTGTGTCTGTCTTTATTTTGTCCCCTGCTCAGAGCTCAGCCTGTGTCCTTCAAGATGAGATGTTCTGCTCCCTGTGGGAACTTAAACAGGTATGTTGTTGTGTTGTGTCTTGTTTCAGACCGGAGGTAGCTCTGAAGCTGTCAACACACTCTCAGTCTGCCTGTTAAGCGTAATTTATACTTCTGCGTCGAATCGACGGCATAGGTGACGGCGGACATCACGGCAGGAGGGCATGATGCAGTGAGATCTTGTGCCTATACTGTGTTATAAAGGTACCTTTTACTTAGAAATACTGAAACTTTACTTGATAACTTTCATCTTGTGAGACAGTCAGTGATGGAAGACATATTCAGATCCTTTACTTAAGTAAAAGTAGTAATATTACACTGTAAAAAATGCCCCGATACATGTTAAAGTCTTTATTCAAAACCTTACTTCAGTAACAGTAAAGTAATGCTGTTGTAAAATGCTCCCTGTCAGTGTTTCACTGTTATATCTGATGTTTCTGGATTAATATTCCTGCTGAATTAATGTGTATGTTATATTTTATTGCTGTAGATGTTTAAGCTTGAGCTCATGTAATACTTTAAATCCTGTAGTTCATTCAACAGCAAAACATCATATTGTATAAGATCATCAAATGTTTGTGTTGTTGTCCTGTGAGAACCAAATATCTCTAAAAAGTCAACTTTTGAGATGTAGTGGAGCAGAAGTATAAAGTTGCATAACATGGAAGTACCTTAAGAGTGCAATTAAGCTGAATAGTTGAGTAAATGTACTTGTTATATTCCACTACAGGAGACAGTATTCATTTACTTGATAACACAATGAATTATTGTACTTTTTGTACTCTAGATTTTTTATTATATTGCAGTTCCTGGTTCTTTTGCAGAAAGACAAACTCGATGCACTGTTAGAATTTAAAGTAGCCAGCAACACACATTAGTTAATCCAGTTAAACAACAAGTTGCAATAACAGTCCGTGCATGAAAAAATAACACAGTGAAAAGAACAAATCTTCACCAAGAGTCATTAGAAGATTTTGCTGCACTTCAACTTAAGTAAAAATCTAACAGTATGATTTTTTTTTTATTTTCAATGGAGTATTATTCCATGATAATGGATAACAATACTTTTAGTAAAGTGAAGGATAAGACTTCTTCCTTAAGTCATTGGCTGTGACCACTGTGACAGTGTAATTCTGTAAATGGAGCCTCCTTCTTTGGCTGTTGTGCTGAGCCTTCAGAATTAGACCTCATTCAGGCGCCGTTGCCAAATCACTGTGTTGGTGTGCGTTCCTCACTGGTCTCTCTTTTTGTGTTATTAAAATCTTCGCTGATCTTGTTATATCAGGTTGACTTGTCTACAGGGCTTTGCAGATAATGTTATTGTTATTTTATATTTTTGAGGCATTTAAACAAGTCTCTAATTCAGACTGGAGAACTTCTTTTTAACTGACTCATCTCTCAGGCTGCTCTGATCAGTCTGATCTGTTATTATTCAGAGAGGGATTTTGCTTAAACACAGTGCAGGTGTGTG
Organism: Lepomis gibbosus; assembly: GCA_029875015.1. Lineage (NCBI taxonomy): Eukaryota > Metazoa > Chordata > Actinopteri > Centrarchiformes > Centrarchidae > Lepomis > Lepomis gibbosus. Next base: position 20,987 of record JAPMOB010204460.1, read on the forward strand.
TGTGTGTGTGTGTGTGTGTATGCGCATTCTCTGTCTGGCATTTTATTGTCCCCAGAGATGGTAAAATTTCAATATGAAAATTAAAATACACTACCATAAATACACATACACAATACCGATTACAGTTGGTAGAATAATATGCATAATATCAGTGCAGGGGATTTTGATGGCCGTCTTTACAATTTTGACCTGTTTGGTTTTGTTCAAGAAAGCTGACCACTACAATAATATTAGTACTAACACTCTCAAACAAAGGTTTCGAACTAGCTCTGCGTTGTCAGATAGGAGGACACTGACAGGTACCTTAAAGCACTCAATATCTTAAGTTATTCTATTGTTGTGTGCCTTGAGTGCCAAAAGAGTTTCAACTGAACTGTAATCATCACTGCAGTTGAAGATGACATTTTGCCATAATAAAACAATAACCTACATCAAAAAAAGTCTTAAAACTGATCCAGCAAAAGTGTTTCAGCCCTGTGGATGTGATCAGCTATTTATTGTCCCAGACTTCCCTCTTTCAGTCCTCTTTAAAATATATTTTCCAAATTTCATTTGGATGCACTTTGAGTTTCGCTGGTGTGCGATACTGCACATCGCCCTCTCTGAAGAGGACATTACGTCAGCTCCAAAACACCTACCCTCCCTCACTACCTAGGGGCTTAAGACCCGCCTCCACTAAGATCTGATTGGCTGACAAACCAAGCCTCATTCTTACTGACATGCATGCCAGTCTTAAGTAGCGGGTCATTTAATCAGAAGGAAGAAATGTGTCTCATGTTAAATTAAATTTCTTTGAATAAAATAATCATGCCTCCATGATAAGTCACATAGACCCTCCCCCCAAAAAATAAATAAAATAAAATAAAATAATCATACTACAACTACTACTAATAATAATAATAATATCTTTTTTCTTTACATTTCTTGGCATTTTTTAAGTTGCTTAGTACTGACTGCGACCTTTTAAATGTTCCCCACATACCTCAATTTCACACACACAAAGAACGTTTACATGATGGAGCCTAGACTTTTGGCCTGAAACCGTATGGTAGTAGTGAATTGCATTTACCTCATTGAGCAGCCAGAGGGTGTAATTGTTTAATTATTTCGACAAGTTTAATGTACCACACATAAAGAATAAATTGAGGAAATCTTTCTCACTCATAACTGCTTCTGTGATGTTCATTGATTTTGTGTTTAAAGGTAGAAAACTGCAATAAAGAGCAGTTATGAGTGATGAAAGTAAGGATGTGAGGAGTTCACATGATAACAGTTGGTAAAAGATTCTTTCTTTAAGACCCAGCATTTTACCGAGGAGGAGAGATGAGGGAAGATAAACGATGGGAGGTCGTCAAGTTACATAGGAAAACTAGGAAAGAGGGCCGGAAAGGGATTGCATGTCTTCAGAATAAAGTTTCAACTTGATCGGCTTAATCATTTAATATAAAGAAGCAATTTATCAGTAATTGTTCATTTTTAACAGACTGATTATGTTCATTTTCAACAAAATGTGTTCGTACACTTCAACAACATGTCTTTGTATGGTTCTATTTTCTAGCTTTCCTACCTTTAAATGTTTTGCATACCTGTACGGTGTCTTTGAGCGCCAAGAAAGGCGGCTTAAATAAAATGTATTATTATTATTATTATTATTACACTTGTCCTAGTTTGCTGGCTGTGTCCTATTACCCATCCTGCAAATCAGTGTTTCCAAAACTTTTTGGTTTTAAAGCAGAGCAATGTCTACACACAATCAGGTGTAATATGCTTAGTTGCAAGCAGTTCAACAAAAGAGTTCAATTTTAATAGTTTTAAGATGCCTTAAGAGGTCAATGTTTTCGAGGGTTTCTCAATTTAAAAAAATAAATAAATCACAGAATAGAAAAAAGTAAGCTTAAACCAAACTAAAAATGATCCTGTAATTCTAATAATAATTAGAATTACGTAAAAAAAAAAAAAAAGGAAAGATAAATGGAAAGAAAGTCAATGCTGAGAAAATTTGTGGTATGTAGGGTATGCTATCAAAATGCTAATTGACTCAGTGTACAGGTGGGATGTGCAATGTTTCAGTATATAAAAAGGACTGGGTTGATTGGGTAATTTTCCACTTTGTCATTACATCCATGACTTTGTGGCACTTCAGTTAGCTCAGCTGTTCTAGACTCACCCGTTTTATTCTGAAAAGCTGGTCCGGATTTTGACTATGTTTCCTGCGTGTGGTTTGACGCAGCGGCTGCTGAGCCGTGCCGTCGCTCCCACAGCAGAGAGAGAGGGAGGGGATGGGGCAGGCTGGTAACCGGGCTGTAACGGGGATAAGCTGCAGCCTCCGTCTCCCAGATGCTCTGATGGAGTGAACCGGGCAACGATGCGCGTTTATGTCCTTTCTTTGTCGGTCATGGAGAGGGTAAGACACACAAATCGTTTGGTGGCGGCTGAAATCCACGGTGATGTGCGGTGCACTGATCTAGCCGTGCGTTAGACCATCCAGCTGTTTTTAAGGGTGGGGGGGGCAGGGTGGTGTGGGGAGGAGGGCAGTGGGGTGTTGATAGGAAATAGACGCCTTGCAGTCGGAATAAAGCCACAGCGGCGTACCGTTTTCGGACATTTAGGTTCATCATCACAAACGATATTCCAATTGTGTAATATCTTTTGAGTTAATCTGTTAATTAGGCCTACAACATTTACAGGATGATTGGCACCTCCCACCATAATGTGATAGCGGTGTGAGGCTATCTTGTTCAGCACTAAATGCATAAAAAATAGACTGTTTTTGTAGCCATAAAGGCCACTAATTTTGTAAAGACAGCAATTAATTTCCTGTCTTAACTCCCTGATGATAATAAGCCTCCTGATCCACCCAGAATATTTTTACAGATGGGTTCCGGAGCCGTAGAAAGAAGCCTATTTCTTCCTGGATACAGCCAGTAATTACAATTCATGATGACACCCTTTTTTCCACATGAATGTATGAAACAGCGCCGCATCTTTTTTCCTACCTACAGGCCTGCTAATTGTTCTGTATATGCGTGACGGCATATTGTAGGCTGCTGACATTCCCGACTCATTTCCGTACATCATGCGCATTCATTTTCACCATTATGACTATGGACGCTCGGGTACATAAATCCGAGACATGCACTGATGGATGAATTAGTCCAGACGTGGAGTATCGCGATGCCAGTCAGTGCAAGAGACAGCACTGCTGCAATAGAAAGGGTTATTCTTTCTTTGAGGTTTGGAGAGAAGAAGAAAAACGCCTGAGAAAGCTGCCTGTAATGTCTGTGTGTGTGTGTGTGTGTGTGTGTGTGTGTGTGTGTGTGTGTGTGTGTGTGTG
>JAPMOB010204472.1:0-23706 GCA_029875015.1 Lepomis gibbosus
CCCTCCCCCCATATCCTCACAGAGCTGCTAGTATGGCTGTAGATTCAACCATACTGTAAATGCCATGAGCAGATATTGTTGAATTTTGGAATAAAATTGTGGGGTTTTGCTGAATCATCCAATAATGATGTTTTTGCTTTTCAATAGGGTGTAGTAATGTGTGAGGTGTGAAGTCTTTTTAGGTTTCAAGAATCTTAAGGTCTATTTCCAGCTCCAGTCTGTCCTGATAAGTCTCGTCATATGTCTGTGAGAGTCATCCCATTCTCCCAGCTGTCTCCTTACCTCACTAATGATTGTCATTTGGACCGGAGTGTCCAGCAGTGTGTGTTTATGATGTGCCCAGGAAGAGTCAGGCTGCCAGTTTATGAACCCCATAACGGCAGGCTGCTGTTTTATGTCTGACAGCCAGCCACCGCCTCTGATAGGAGATAATGGTGCTATGGAATGAGAGAAAAAACAAGGGAGGAGGGGAAAATGAAAATGAAAACAAACATAATAGGATCAAGAGGAATGTAGTCCAGGAGAGTTACACACTTGGCTCTTACTCTCATCATACATCATTAGTTAAAATCAGACTGGCAGCTGAGATAAATATTAGTGTTTTGCCAGCCAAAGGGGCTGACATAGAGGCTGTGTGCCAAAGTATAATCTCACCTGTCAACAGGATGCCATCAGAGGTTAGAAACACTTTGGGAAGGAGTGTAACAGAGCATATTTAACATGGGCCTGTTTTAGTTTACATTTACTGTAATGTGTGTCACATATCCGCAGTCTGCACTACATTCACCGGGGCATGGTGTGAATCAGATCTACAGCTTATTCAAGTTTATATTTCAGCCTTTTATTAACTGGAGATCGTGGTTACATGGGGTGGAGTAACAACACAGACTGTTACAAAAAAATCACAAAAACATTGGCACCCAAAAATGCTCTGAAGTCTGATGGTGTGGCAGCAGATATTCTGTATCTCTTGCCAGACAGCAGCAGGATGAACAGGCTGTGGCTGGGTGCTGTCTTTAGTAGCCTTTGTTAAAGGACTCTTAGTTAAGGTCTTTCCCAGAGCATTTGCAGTATACATTTTTATCTTTTAATTAAATAACCATATTTTCTAATATGGTTCTGTTGCTCAATTTTTGTACTGATGGCTCAGCCAGAAGCTTCATACCCGTCCAAACGTTGGAAGTGCTATAACTGCCAATGTCTTTGCTTAAAATTTAAAGGAAAAATTTCTAGACAATAGATGGCTATTTTTTTTTTACATGAAAATGAAATAGTCAACCTGTCATGTGCAACATTTTATACACATTTTCCCAAACCTCAGCTTAATTTGACTTTTGGCCTCCTCTGTGGTTGGAGACCCAGTGGCAGGTCTGGCAGGCCTTAAAAGGAATCATAGGTATTTTTTAACATGGAACCTATTGTCCCATGTTTCTGTATCTAAGTGACTAATGGGGACAACAATTTTTGAAATTAGTCCAGTATTAAGTCAGCAGCATGGAAACAGGGCTGTGATGTAATTCTTTAAAGAGCAGACTAAGGTAAATGTCTGAGGTTGGTTTTAACTGTATGTTAACAGTATGTATCTAAGTGAAACAGATATCTAATACTTTTAAATAAGTGCGTGCACAAAAATGCTTGTTTTTGCCGACAGGCTCTGATTGTTATTATAAGAGTCTGGCAACATTATGGAGAGGATCCCTACGGGGACAGATGCAGGCCTAAAATGTGCAATATTATATTACAAAATGTAGTCAGGACAGCCTTAGTACAGAAATGACAGAGATAGTCTAGGGAGTCAAGACTATGTTCTGCATCAGTGGTTCTCAGAGTTCTCAAAAATCCATCCCCTCAGGGGTGCCAGTGGGCACCAACGTTCAGTCCAGAAATGACCCTGGTGCTACACACCCCAGCATGGGTTTTATTTTACATGTCTTTTGCACTACAAAGCAAGAGCTGATCAAATCCTTCAACAACAGCCTAAACTTCACCACCTAAGATAAAACATCAGGTATAGAGTTAAAATGCTGCAGTTTATTAGTTCCACAGTAAAGCTGCGTTTAATTATTTTTTCTGTCATAAAATAACTAAGCATTCTAGTGAAATGTGACCATTAGTCACAAAATTCAAATGCATTATAGAGCCTGGTAATTTATTGATGGTACAATTATAACACGTGACCCATTTAAATAAGCTCTAAACTGAACTGTATGGTATTGATGTACTGTATTCTTAAGAGGAAATATGCAGAAGAAAAACAAAAGACTTTGACAGAGAATAACTCAAGGCGGCGGAGGAGATGATGCTGAGAGCCACGGTACAGCGAAATTCAATCCCTCACAGTGAGACAAATTGTTCCATTAGCGACTCGCTGTCCTTTCAATTTCCCAGCCTGTTGATTAATAGCTAAAGAGCACTGTCTGTCACAACGGGAGTCTAACTTGGCATGTCTTCCCGGCTACTCCTCAGCCAAGGCCCCCTATAATGAGCCTGTGCTCTCGGCGCCAGATTGCTTTGATGCTCCTATTTACCCAGCTTCTGCTGGCTCACCATTCAGAAACGCACAAATCCACCCACTCACCCGCCCCTCCGCCTGAAAATTAGAACCGTGCGCTCGTGGTAATAGAAAAAAATGAGATAGTACCATCACTACAAATGAAATTCAGCGTGGTATTGTCACTCACTTTAATGTAATGCGATAAGACGTGCATTTCCAATTTCCATCACCTCTTGGTTAGAGGTCTGTTGGCTTGACTGGGATCATCAAGAGCTTAGACTTGGTAGATGGGCAAACACATATAGCAGCATATTTCACAAGTAAGGATGAAATAAGAGAATGGCAGCAAAAATCAATTGGCTCTGGCTTAGACATTCAGTAATACCTCAACGTCGGGTGGAATGCTAATGTTGTTCTTGCTCTTGATCAGTGGCTTGTGGAGCTGGACAGCCGGGTTTCTCATTCTCTCTTTCCCCATTTTTAATGGTTTTATTCTCAATAATTCTAACTGAAGTTGTCAACATTTTACCTTAAAGGATGATTTTGCTTTTATAATAAATCAAATGTTTCTATTGTGGGAAAAAGTGTACAGGCGCAACTCAAAACATTAAAAAGAAAAGAATTAAATTTTTTGAGCTCCACCTGTACAAATCATATTTTTTCCAGCACCCGTGTGTGTGTGTGTGTGTGTGTGTGTGTGTGTGACAATTAATATGAATTTTGAATTTGAAACCCAATGGCAAAAATTTGATGTCTAGTGTTTTTCACTCTGACACAAACACAACCATTAAAATCCTATTCTTCAATCACAAATTAAGAAGCTCAAACGGTCACATTTTTGTTACAGTTGCTGCAGTGAATATGGTGCAAAACACATCCGCACACCTGTATCAAAAAATACTGCGCCACGATTCTGCTCACTCAAAAAGTTTAATTATTATTTATTATAATTATTAATATTATAGTATACTATAATTATTAATATTATTAATTTTGATGCTTCTGTTTTGCTGTTTTACCAATTAAATAATATTATATTTTTTTTTTTATATTATAATTTCTACAAATGCACTTTTTTCACTGTGACTTTACTGATAGACATGTGACTACAAATTCCACTGTCACAGGTGCCCACCTTTATTGGTGGCTACCTTGTGATTGACAAGTTGTTAACATGTTAGTTCTAAAATGGGTGGTCTGCCCCTTAAATGAATCGGTAAATCATTTAGGAGTCATATTGTGATAATCACCCTCTTCAGTCAAGATCAGTCAAGGAAACATGCAGATGAGTATAGTTCAATTTCCTAGTGATAACGTACAGATCCTGGGGTTAATTTACTGACACCAAAATTAATAATAATAATAAAAGCAGCACAGTGGAATTAATACATTTGTAAATTCGGTTGTCTTGGAAGTCATATCCAACCGGATGACTTTAGTGATGTTTCTTGTATTTTAGAGGAATGACACGCTGCAGCCTTTTGCATTCTGCTGATTCTACTCACTGTCCACCCGATGGGGGGAGGGAATTTTTAAACACAACTGTTTTTGTGATTTTCCCCCATGACAACTAAATGGAAAAATCTCCCTGATTGATCGCAGCAAAATCCAGACACTCATATGTCATCACCTACAGCTACAGCTGTCCTTACTCGCATGATATGAAAATCTACCTGTCAGATATCAGTCAGGGATGAGGACTTTCTGTGCAAAACAGCATGATTTCAAAAGCGTTTTAAGGAAAATGGATCATTAAAAAACCCACCAAAAAAAAAAAAAACTGTTGCAAGCGTGATTTAAGTTGGACTAGTGTGGCAATAAAGTCAGACACATGAAGAGAGACGTGAGACTCATCTTTCCCTCTTAGTAGGAGTCCTGAGCTGTTTTGCAAGAAGATGAATAATAAAAAGCTCCAATAAAATATGGATAAAGAGTAAAAAGGGGAGACTTTTAAAGAGTTGGAACTCCAGTGCGTAACAAGACTCTTGGTGAATAAAAATGGTTCAGTTAAGGAAGCTTGTGGGCGCCGCAGCCTTGTCTCTGCAGGGTAACGTATGGGGGAAATTACTGTCACAGTGTGTCTGTTATCCACTCAGCAACATAATGCACTGAGCTCATCAAATACGGTCAAGTAATCCAATTTCTTTCAGTTAACTATGGAATAACTTCATTTTATCCATAATTTATTTTTTTATCTTAATCACCTTTCGTTGTAACCAACCATAACTTTAAAACTGCACTGATCAACATTTTTGTATCAACAATGGAAAAAATGAACATGTAATGTGAAAGATGAAAAAACCCACAGAGGATTAATACATCTCTGCAGTTCTATGGTGCTTTTTAGCATCTTTCAGCTCATAGTTTTGTTTTTGCTGTACGCATCTTAAAGCTGCTATAATCAATATTGATGATCCCACACTTAAATATCACCTGACTCTGTGGTTCCAGCTTCATGAAGGTTTATAGTGTATGTTTTTGGTTTGTTTTGTCTCTGGCCTGTTTCGGTTCAGTGTCACATCATTTTTTGTTGCTGCAGGCAGCTGTTTTTCAGCAAAAAAAAAGAAAAAAACTCTGATAAACAGATACCTGCCCTGCATCAAATGGCCAAGAGCATTTAGCTGCTACAATGAAGAGCCAGATACTGTATTTTCTCAGGGGTTGATGGAGACCAAAACAGAACTAAAAGGACAGTGAATGCTGGACTTATATTCACAAGGTTGCCAGAAACATGATTCAAATGTTGTGTGCTGAATCCTTAAAATAGGCAATTGTTTGCTAATTTAGCAGTAAATGTACTCTCCCGGAGTTGAACAATCTAGCACTTGTGGCCATTTATTCCAAACCAGTGTTGGGCAGTAACTATAATAATTTTACTTTTCCCAGTAAATAGTAGTGTACCGGATTACTATTTCCAAAACAGTAATATTATTGCAGTTATTAATCCAAGTAGCTCTGTGTTACTGCAACACTGAATGCACCATCCTTGACGTGAATGCGAGACTGAGGAGCAGGTCAGCAGCACCGGACCTTATGTTGTTAAAGTCAGCTGTTAGCCAAGAAGCTAAAGGAAGAATTGAGAATGAGAGAAGTTCTTTTTACAGCTGACAAGGACACGATACAACAGACTGGTAACATATTTTGGGCTGCATAATAAAAAATACAGCAGTGACTTAATAAATTAAATAAACAGTGGTAATGGCAAAGTGGGATCATTAACTCTTACATTCACTTAATCATTTAATGTAAGTTGCAAGTTTTTTTCCTTAATCGTACGTACATATTGTCAGAAATATTTTACAGTACTCAGTTGCAAGATATATTTTAAAAAGTTCATCATATGCCACTCCCCATTCTGGATCACCACTGTTTTAGCTGAGGTTCTGTGGTCAGGTTTAATTTGACTGTTCGGAATCATGCTTTCAACCAAGGCAGCATCATTAATCCACCAGCAGATGGAGAGGTCATGTTTACCGGCTACAATGAGATGTCTGTGTCACATATCAGGCAAACAGATTTAATGAGGGATCACTTGGTATATACCATTTGTGACCAACCGATAATTTACCGGACGATGAGAAGCAATGCTGTTGGGTGGGTGGAGGTGGGTGGGTGGGGGGGATTATTTAGCAGGATTAAGTGACGGATCATGCTTTTGACTTGTACTTAATGATACACAGAACAGATTGTTTGTCAGTCACACTTCCTGTATTTATTTGTTGTGCTTGCCATGCCAGAAGTATTGTTTTGTTTCCAGAAAGTCTTCACCATTTAAAAAAAAAGAAACAGAATAAAGTTGTTTTTGAATTGGGCTCTAGATTGAGCTTGTTTCTCAACACGTGGGCAGTTTGTTATGGAGCTCCGGCGCCCAGAAAGAAATTGACTGGATCAGAAAGATCTGCGAGTCTGCAGTGCCATAGTAATTGCATGCGTAAACTCACCCTTAAAGCCACTGTGTACCAAAGCTTATGGATTAGTTTGCTGTCACTTCCTCTTTGGAAAGTCTTCCATCGCGGTTAAGGGGATTAGGGCTTGGCTGGTCTTAAGAACACTTGTATATTAATAAGTAATTGTGCCAGCTCGGCTTCAGTCTGGGCCCAGCATACATACTGAATTATAACTACATAAATAAATCAAAGGAAGTGGGTTACAGGCGAAACCGTGTGCTTTGTTTGTCTTAATCCGACCTAGAAGACCTTAGGAGTGTACGGTCTCAACTCTCACTGCCCAGGCATCCTAATGAGCATCAAAATGTCACAGACAGCTGAGGAGAGGATGGGAAAGCACAAAAAGCTATATCCACATTCAGTATGCATCACTTGTTCCTTCATTTGTCTGGGGAGGCTTTGCTTTTTGAGAGAAGGTCAAGGGGAATGGTCAACTTTTCTGTCTTTTGGGAACGTCAGCTGTTTGTATTTGGGCAGACGTGTTGACAGACTGTACTGTTCAGGGCAGATTAATTCTGATATTTCTCAAAACGAAGGGTTAATAAGCCATTTGCTTTATATGCTGGAAACATGGCATGCATGCTTCCAGACTGACTGATGTTGCTCGTTAGTGTAGACTGTAAATGTAGAAATCAATAAATTGACTAATCCATTTGCTGCTTTTACCACCAATTAATATGGATATGCATATAATTCACAAAATTGTGAAAAACTTGGTGATATCATTTAAAAAAAATAGGATCTATAAGTAGGAGGGATCAAATATGATGTTTTCTAATTTGTGTGGACTGCCCGAGTATACTGCCAATAAGAAAAAGCATATTGTTAATGCGATAGCAGCTCCACGCGGGAAACCAGAGGGCTTTTTAAATAGTGATTTGGGACAATTTAAAGGGTATAAAGGGTTTTCAGTTTTTTTTTATGTTTTAGTGGGTTTTTAGGGAATGTTGGCCCTAGTTGGACAAGAATCTTTGTATTTGTACTCACAGTGTTACATGAAATATACAGAACAACCAAGCATTTATTTAGCACCATAACCATATACATTATGAATAATAATCACACAGTAATAAAACAGGATGAAATTGTATCTACAAAACAAAATTTTGTATTGCTTCCAGTGTTTAGCCATGGTCATTGGAAGTCATAGTCATAATCCACAAACAGTTCCAATAAGTTTTTTACCTAATGTAATGTCAAACCATAAAGATTTTAATGCTGCTGCCCACTTTGACTGTAAATTTCTTCTTAGTGGAACAAATTTAAAAATCTAAATCTAAAATGTAAATCTAAAAGCCTCTACTGCACAGGTTCTAAAACTTTTTGTATATTCTATTCATTTTGACGTGATGTGTGACAAAAAAGGTTTAAAAATGCATAATTTATCCTCTACCAATCAACATTTTCAGCATTTTTAGCGCTATTCAGCTCAGCTCATTGTTTTGGTTTTACTTTACTGTTTTGGTTCAGTCTCTCTGCTCTCATCAGCAGAGATGAGCGAGAGACAAAGTTCGCGACTTTGCAGCTAAAGAGCCAAATATTCCCCCCTGAAGACCAAAACAGAGTGAAGGAGATTGAATATTGAATATTGGTGTTGAGAAACACAACTTAAAACAAGTGCAATTTTTTTTTTAAATCTCTGTCTGAAGGATGTGTAAACAAGCAGCCTTTCTGAGATTATAATACCTCTATCAATGCAGGTAGAAATTATGTAAGAATAAAAAGTAAAATATTACCTTTTACGCATAAAGTTAAAATTCTCTGTCTCACATCACCCTTTATGGTTCAGCAGAGGTTTTCAAAGTGTGAGGCAGGCCTTCCCAGGGGGGCTCCAAACTGTTTCAGGGGAGGCTCAGTGAATGGAAGTAAGTACAATATTACTTATAACATTATCTATTAAAGGAGAACACAGAAGAGCCTACATGTGTGTGATATGGTTAAAGAGAGAGTTCAGGGATACAGTTTTGGGGAACTGTTTTCCAACTTTTTAAGAGTCAGAAACTAATAATTGTAAACAAACAGAATTATTAGGCTATCTTGTCTCAGTTGTTGAGTGTCTAACAGACAGCATAATCATGATCTCAAAGGCACCCTGGAATTGAGCAAAACTAAGCAAGTAAAGTGGGGTGGGGGTCAAACTTTGAAAACCCCTGTGGTATTGCAGTAGTTGGTGCTGAGAAATCACTTATGTAAAAATCATTCCAGCATAATGTACCTAGTAGACTGTATATTCATCATGTACTGTGTTAGTATTGTAATAAGGGATGTGAGTGGCTAAATGCTGAAAGTAATTGTCTAATTTGAAAAATGTTTTGTCCAAATGTAATGTTAAATGTTACTTGCAGAGCATTGTAATGGAGTGAAAATCAGCTCTGATGCAGTGCTTCAGCTGCTGTTGACTGTGACTGTCCCAGAGGACCACCATCATGCAGTTAAATTCTTCAGAGGAGCACAAACACTACATATCTAAGCAGTCAGTCACACGCTACATTTCTTCATGTTGCTCAGTAGACATTCTTTAAGGAGTTGTTTCAGTTGTGGAGAGCCATCATGTGGCATCCCATCTGGAATCAGACAGGAGAGAAACAAAGACTTTTAAATCCACTCCATACTCCCATGCATATGGAGGAGGCAAGGTGGCAGATCCACAGTACTCCATCATGTCCAAAGATATGCGCTTCATGTCAGGCCTTTAAACCACTGCCGTAACTCACTGCGTGACAGCATTATTGTATTTCGTCACTGCTTGTGATGCCTGTACAGTGCTGTAGAAATATCACTTGTCAAACTGCTGTTGATCTTTGGTTTGTGATTTAACCATTTTTCATTGATGACTACGGGTCATTGAATTGTTTCATTTGACTGCTTTGCATGAGCAAAATATATTTAGGGGTTAATGTCCTGCTGATGAACGTTTTTCTTGAACTTACCCCGCTTACCACATATTGTTAATATTATGGAGGGAAGACAGGACCACAATTGCTTTTTATACTGTGTGTTCTGTCCAAGGTGAGTCCATCTGATTTTTGTGTGTTTTCTCTCCACTTTTCTCATTTATTAACAGTATACCTCCAGGATACTCATCTATTCTTCAGTGCTGCCTCAGGAAGAATACTGACCTCAAAATGTGTTTGGGTCGGTATCATTCTGAATATTTCAGCCCCTTTTGTTTGGACATCTCTCTTTCATCTCTAGCACTCTCAAGCAAGGAATGGTAGTTAGTGGACAAACATGGTCATGGTTAGGACGTCATTACTTACTGCAATTACAGAACTATAAGCTAGGGCGCCGCAGTTGTTCGGAAACAATTCATTCTCACTCTCAAGTCATCACATATAGACCCATGTCAAGATCCCTTGGCGTCACTGTGTAACGTACTTGGGACCTCGTGGGGTTTTACTATTTGTGTTTTTTGGGAACACAAATAGTAAATTATTAACATATTAGCCAAATAGAAATGGGCCCAATATGGATCCGTGTGGTACAGAGTACAGCTGAGAGTAGTGGACTGAGGGTTGTCTACTCTTTGAGATTGGTCATTAAGGTAGAAATCTATCCACCTAAAGGCATCTGTAAAGAAATTGAAGGTAGATAACTTAGAGATAATTTATTACCCCCTTATTCCCTGTTCTATCTAACTTGTACCTACTGGGGTACCTAGAAAGTATTTCATATGTTAAACTATAAACTAAATTATTACCAGTTGTTTTATATTATCAGTAATTAGGGGCATGGAACCTTATTACATCTGATCTTCTTTGTTCAGTCATGCTGTGCATAAAAATAATAATGAAATCCCCACAATAACCGTGAAACAAATTTAAAAAAGATAAATATCTGAAATTAAGACTTCTGACAATGATTACAGTATACAAACTAACTGCAGGGCCGGGTTGGTTCATTTGCCCTCAGAACCCCTCTTCTCTCTCCCATCTCTGAAAAGGCACAACAGCACACTGTGGAATTATGTATTCCATTTGTGACTGTATTAGAGGAGCAGTATCACACAACGTGTTTGACAGAAAAGTAAAATTTTGATATTGTTTGATGCCGAGGGCTAGAGGCACTGCGCAGCATGTTTAATTGGTAGAGGATCTTGTTACGTCTTCTCAAGCTGAACATGATGAAATCTTACTTTGTCCATCTGTGGAGCTTGAAAATAGGGCCCATGCTATTTTTCTTCAATCAAACCCTGACAATTTAACATGGCTGAACATGTCTTTACAGTAAGGAATTGCGTCTGTATTTTGCAACATGTATTTAAATTGACTTCATTTGAAGAATGCTGAGTTTTAGCTCCAGCCAAAATCCATTGTGAGACAATCCAGGTCTATTGTTTTTTTCATATTTGTGTGAATTCCACTGTGGAAATTATGCTTTAAAGCCACCAAGCCCCCGCGGGTGTGTGGGGAATGACTTGTGCTGGTTCAAACACTAAGCTCAGCGAGGCAGCATAAAAAAACCTTTCAAATTCCCAACACAAAAGAAGTCGTGTCCTTGTGCTTCTACTGTAATGAACATCATGCCTCCACACAACTCTGAGCTGCTGGGGATTCTTCAAGTTGCAAGTTTTCTTTCAACTTAACTTTTCCACAGACTTCCTGCCCCAGAAATGTGGACTGTCAGTTTATGAAGTGTTGATCATTTGGGTCTATTGGTTATATGTTAAGCTAGCTGACAAAATAGCTGTCAATCAGGAGAAACATGAAAAGAAAAAAAGAACATAAAACTACAACAACACAAACCCATCTAGGTAATTATTAATCTTGATCTGGATTGATTCCTGATCGAGGTGTGGAAGGTCGGCATCAGCTCCAAGCAACCTGTTCTCACTTCCAAGGCATCAAATAATTGGTGTTGTTCAGCATTTTGGTCAGTGGAATAAGGCTTCAAACTGTGAACGGTGAAGGTACCATGACACTCCCATCACCATGCTTGACTGTAGGCAAGACACACTTGTCTTTGTACTCCTCGCCTGGTTGCTGCCACACATGCTTGACACCATCTGAACCAAATAAGTTTATCTTGGTCTCATCAGACCACAGGACATGGTTCTAGTAATCCATGTCCTTAGTCTGCTTGTCTTCAACAAACTGTTTCTGGGCTTTCTTGTGGATCATCTTTAGAAGAGGCTTCCTTCTGGGACGACAGTCATGCAGACCAATTTGATGTAGTGGGCAGCGTATGGTCTGAGCACTGACAGGCTGACCACCCCACCCGTTCAACCTCTGCAGCAATGCTGGCAGCACTCATATGTTTATTTCCCAAAGACAGCCTCTGGACATGACGCTGAGCACGTGAACTCAGCTTCTTTGGTTTGTTGATTTGACTTCAGAATTTAAATTGTTCTTTTCCCTTCATTTGTATGAATTTAGGAAACCAAAATATGAATCTTTCCATAATCAAGTTTTAGTGTAAGCCCAAGCATAAATGATGTACTGCAGCTAAATACCAAAAAATGTCAGTACCTCAATTTAGAAATAGAGACATGACAATATGTTTCCGGTGTGCAGAAAATAATTTTTTGGTAAATTATTTACAGAGATAACTCCCTGGACATTCAGGGACAAATTAAATTCACAAGCCACTTCTATTAGTAGGCTACACTTGTTCAACTGCTTGTTAACACAAATAGCTAATCAGCCAATCGCATGGCAGCAACTCAATACATTTAGGCATGTAGAGTTGATCAAGACAACTTGCTGAAGTTCAAACCAAGCATCAGAATAGGGATGAAAGGGGATTTAAGTGACTTTGAACATGGCATGGTTGATGGTGCCAGACAGGCTGGTCTGAATATCTCAGAAACTGCTGATCTGCTGGGATTTACACACAAAACCATCTCGAGGGTTTACAGAGAAAAAGAGAAGAGAAGAGTCCGAAAAAGAGAAAATATTCATTGAGCAGCAGTTGTGTGGATGAAAATGCTTTGTTGATGCCAGAGGTCAAAGGGGAGTGGGCAGACGGGTTGGAGATGACAGAAAGGCAGCAGTAACTCAAATAACCACTCGTTACAACCAAGGAATGCAGGATACCATCTCTGAACACAAAACGCCAAACCTTGAAGCAGACGGGATACAGCAGCAGAAGACCACACCGGGTGCCAATGACAATGAGTTCACTGTACGCCAGTGGCCTCCACAGTCACCAGATCTCAATCCAACAGAGCACTTCTGAGGTGTGGTGAAACGGGAGATTTGCATCATGGCTGTGCAGCCGACAAATCTGCCGCAACTGCAAGATGCTTTCATGTCTATGTAAATGTAAATGTAATGTCAATATGGACCAAAGTCTCTGAGGAATTAAAAGTATGCCACGAAGAATTAAATCAGTTCTGAAGGCAAAAGGGGGTCCAACCCACT
Organism: Lepomis gibbosus; assembly: GCA_029875015.1. Taxonomy (NCBI): domain Eukaryota; kingdom Metazoa; phylum Chordata; class Actinopteri; order Centrarchiformes; family Centrarchidae; genus Lepomis; species Lepomis gibbosus. The sequence goes on from JAPMOB010204472.1 coordinate 12,804, forward strand.
ACTAGCAAGGTGTACCTAATAAAGTGGCCAGTGAGTGTATATCTGCATCCATTTGGAAGTTCCAAAATTTGGAGACACGGAAGCTAATCAGGATTATTGAGAATCCAAGCAGCTCTGTTGAAACCATGTTTCGTGTGTGTGTGTGTGTGTGTGTGTGTGTGTTTGTGTGTGTGTGTGTGTGTGTGTGTTTTGAGAAGCAGAGTTATCATCTTAGGAAAACTGACTCTGAATGTCTCAGCTGCTCAAATTATCCCAGAGGTCCCTTTGTTCTTTGGTCCTACAGATCATGGCAATCCATTTAGATGTGGAGCCATGAAAACGATCAATCATTTCTGCACAAACTGATTCTCTTGATTCAATCTAGCAGACCGCCAAGGCTTTGCTAACATGTCTGAATACAAAATACTGGATGTTTGCTCTGGATCCGATTTTCAAAAGCAGACCTCACACAATCTTCTCATTCAGAAAAGCTGGCAAAATAACATCAGAACAACACCTGTCACTCAGTTATTGTCAAGAATCTGCCTTTGAACCATACCGAAGAACAGACCGGAGACAAGGCAGGTTAGTACAGGAGTTTTTTAAATCAACTACAGCAGAGACTGGATGTTTGGCCCTTCGTTATGTAACTTGCCAGATTGGCAGCTTCTGTTCAGCTGCATGATTTCATATGGATGTAACGCCCACGACAAAATCAAAACACACCAAGCATACTGCAATCATCCAAATGCAGAAAACAAAGCACTTTCACTCCCAAACCAGGAGTCAGGGCAGGGGGGTGTTATGTCTTTCTATCCACTTCCTGCTTCCATTCTTTGGTTGTGGGACTTTTTCTTCCTCTCCACTTATTTTAGCTTTTTTTTGTAGAAATATAAACCAGAGCCCCTCTCTGCTTCATCTAGATACTCACAGCTGGGATGTTACTATACAAAAACAGGATCAGTGTTTTCAGCTGTTATTTATTCAAAGAAATTCAACTGCGCTCCCTTGCTCTTCTCCGTCAGTAATAAATTATTAACCTCAACAAAACAAGACATGGCAGGATAAGGAAAAACCTTTGTAGCCTATGCGTGGCGCCATCCCAGTAGAAAATACTAATTCAGCTGTATTGTTGAAAAGTTGGGCATGTTTCAAATAAGTGGTTACCTTAACTACTGTATGATTTCTGTTGATGTCAATTTTATAGAATCAAACAATCATTTCAATTATTCTATTGATTATTTCTTCTCGTAGTCTATAAATTGATTCATTTTTATGTAAAACATCAGCAAACATCAAAAATAAAATTTGGAATAATCCTGACATACAAGCAGATGTTAGGAACAGATGTGTATTATTGTTGAGCTGAGTGAATATTCCTTTGTAAATCTTGAAGGAAGGGAGCATAAACAATCTTAATTCTAATGTAGTGGGCAGAGAGTGCTTTGATGGAGCAGCTCCAGTTTGGAGACTCCAGGGTGGATAAGTCTCTCCTCTGAAGTAGACATCTGTGGGCGCTGCTGGGTTCTGTGGTAAGCCTGGCAGGCTCGCTGAATGGTACGTGGCCTGATTATGGAAGACGTTGCTCTGCACTTCATAAACGTGTATGACCACAACGTAGCACCACTGGAACCTTGCAAAGCCACTAACTTGTTTTTTTGTTTTTGTTGATGTGATGTTCTTCCATCTAGCTTCCTGTGCTTAAAGTACATATTACAGTTTAGAATATAACATCTTTTAATCAATCGAGCAGTTACACTGTTCAAGGAACATATCCATGAATTTGAAGGACACCATAATTGCCTACTCTAGGATTTTCTTGTACTTTATTATTACCTACACCACCCTGTCAAAATGTGACATATTTTTCTCAAGATTTTCAACAGATGAACTCAGTTTTCCTGAGATAACACTTTTCTTAATCCAAGATAAGTAATAAAGTTTTCACATAGGACAGAGGAAAGTAGAAAGCGATGGGACAAGAGAGGAACAACTGTATTCTATTTTCTTACTGATTGATTTTCTTACAGTTATTTTTCTTTTGTTATACTACAGTATACTGCATATACTGTATACTCTGAAGTATAGTAATGTAGTTCTTCATCCAGAATTCTATGCTTAAAAACACCTATGGAAAAGTTCCCACCCAGCCTTACTTTCAATATTTGGATATTACTCTTAGTTTTTCATGTTATTACATTGTATGCTGAAATCTTTAATGTCACCTTTTTCTGCCACATAATATGAATTTGTGTGATTGGTTTGTAGCTAGGAACTTTGCCTCTTTCACATGAATACACCATTGCTCATTGTCGGATTGGAAAACCGAGAGTTAACTGAGGCAGCTGATAACCAGCTTTATGTTACTTGTTATTGCCAATGTTAGACTCAGTGAAGCCAGACTAAGACTATGTTTACATTAAGCTGTCGTGTGCATATGATTTGTATCCACATTAGCATTTCCAGCTAGTTTTTGTTGTTTTTCGTGGAAATATATTTTATGGATGCAACGTCATCTGACAAAATCAACACAACATTCAGAATTAACAGGTATACTGTCTGATTACTTACATTGTCTTTTAAAATGGCAGGCTGGTTTGTCTTTTACAGAAAAGTTCAATCTCAGGTCACCTATACTGTGTGTTAGTACAGCCAATTTCATAGTATAGTTGTTCTCTTTTACATATTTTTGTTTCTATAGTCAGTGGACTGAATATGAAATAGTTACTTAATCAGGGCCCATAAGCATTGCTTGTTAACCAGCAGTCATTCCCAAGCTGCTGCACTGCAGTGATAAAATAATTATTTTATAACCATAACGTTGCTTGACAAAGCCAACTTTAATCCAGGTAAATGACGCCTCTGCTGTTTATTCGGCTGTATTGACATTTAAAGGTGCCATAGAATTCTCATTTTCAGGTGCATACTTGTATTTAATGTTGCTACTAGAAAATGTTTAAGTGCATTAATGTTCAAAAACACATTATTTTTCTCATACTGTTCATTGCTTCAGCACCTCTTTTCACTCTTTGTCTGAACACTCAGTTTTAGCTCCTGCCTCTTTAAATCCCCCCTCCATGAAAGGCCACTTGCTTCTGATGACCAACTTCCCTGAGCACAGCGGAGGGCCAGGGCCTAGCGTCACAGCAATGAATCAAGGCCTTCTGTGTGAGAGTTAGCCTCACTGATTACTGTACAGACACACAACTTTGTTTTTGGTAAACCTGGATCATACTATAAGATGGAGAATATATTGTCTGTTTTTTCCTCAGATGTCTTTTGGCAGCTCTGCCTCTACTTTTGGTGATTTACAGAGTTGGTATGTTGCTGGTTACTTTAGCCACTAACTACTGTTAACGGCAGCTCCCGCTAGCTACTTAGTTAGCCGTGCAGCTAGCCGTCCTTTTGCTGATTCTGCCAGGACTGGAAGCTTTGTGCTCTGGGAGGGTCTTGGTGTTTACAACTTTAACATTAGTACAGAAGCTTTAGATCCCAGGTTTAGAGCCAGCTGATATCAGCAGCTACTGTTAGCAGCAGCTAGCAGTTACTGTAGAATAAGCAAGAAGTACAGCTATCTGACCATCAGGAAACATCCTACATCACAGAGTTGAGGCAGAGCAGCCAGAGGACTTCAGAGGGAAATCCAGAAAATATTTTAACCGTAAAGGCACTTTCAGTGAGACACACCGAACAACCTCCAGCTCTGGCTTGATGAGCTTGTATGACTGCTTCTAGATTTTCTTCTTGTCAATTTTGGGGGGTTGAATATTAATAATCTCAGTCCCCATCTATGGCTTGTTGGCATTTGTTTTTCATACTCACTTTTAAGTCCCTTCTTAAAACATACTTTTATAAAAGAGCCTTTCCCTATTTTATTTTACTTTATTCTATTTTATATATTTTACATTTACTTTAAACATATTTTATTCTCTTAAGTGTTTTCTTGCTTTTATTATGTATTTGTTTTTATTTGTTTTATTGTCTTTGCACTTGTTAAAGCATTTTGTAACTTATTTTTGAAAAGTACTCTCAAAATAATAAAACATGACCATTTTGACCAGGGATGATAAATAAAAAATAACAGTGTCTTAAAGTGTGCAATAATTTCGGCAATAGCACACACACCTGTAATGAAATCATTGGAAAAGATCATGGTCCAACCCCTTAACAGAGCAATCGGTAACACACAGGATCCCACAAGCGAGGCTGCAGCACAGAAGACAGTCATCATCCTTGTGGATCTCCAAACACCTCGCCAAACCTAGAACATATGCCAGAACTCTATTCCTGAATTTTTCATCTGCATTTAATACAATTCAGCCCAGTCCTGTCCAAAAATGGGTTAGTTAAGGTTAAATCCATACCTCATTCACAGGTACAACACCTTTCTCACAAAGACAATACAGCTAGTAACGGTAAATGATACACTTTCCTCTCTGATCAGGACTAATGTTCATGGACCGAGGCTGCGTTAGCTCCCCTGTGTTGTTTACACTGCAGATTGCTGCACCAGTGTGCCCGGCAAATTTCTTTTAAAATACTATAATATTTTTGCTGACTGACAGCAATGAAGCCAGACTGGACTCGTGTAATGTTAATTGAATGGTGTGACAAAACGCTCTTATCGTCAGCACTAATAAGACAGAGGAAATGATTTTTGGGCATCCTCCTGATTGTCAACTGAATCAGCCAATGATTAAAGGACTTTCAAAAGTTTGGATTTTGTCACAAGCATAAAATAAGTGCTCTGTCGTTTCTATACTGAGGGTCTGCCGTGGTGAAACTACAATTGCTCTGCTGTGAAACATTGTGGGACGGCATTATCCCCTTTCCTTTAGAAAAGAAATGGAGAGAATAATATGCTTTTACAAATTTAACCGGCTTAATGTGGATGTACTCATAGCTGAACTAGCTTTGTAATACAGACTCTAATCCTACAGGATATAAGTATTGTTGATAGGATTGTTTATGTGAATTTAAAGTCTTTCAGTCATAACCCAGAAATATTACAGCTTAGCTGACAATGACGCTTTCAGTCCAACCTGTAAGAGGATCTGAAATGCAGAAAACTACTGAGTGAGTCAGTGACAATGATTTAGTATCCTTAGTTCAGCTGGACTATTCATGAAGTACTGAATGTGATCTATTACACTTAAAGCTGCTAGAGCAACAAAAGCCAACACTCTAACAACATAAAGACTGCATTCACCATAGCCATTCATCATTTCATTAAACACTCTTTCTCTTAAACACACAGGCATACATGTGCCTGCACTCAAACAAACCCCCAGGACGACTTACTCAAACCTCACGAAGGCTATGTTCCGTGCACTGTTACTCACTTTTTCACACATCCACAAAGTAGCAACAAACAAAAATAAAAAGAATGGGGAAAAGATCTAATGCATAATGAAAGCATGCCAAAAAACAGTCCCAAGGGGGCTAAACAAAGGGAAAGCTGTTTGCTAGCTTATCACAGTTCAAGGCTTAGGGTTATCAAAAAAAAAAGGTGAACAAAAGGGAAATAAAGGGAAACGAAAGTTGGGATTGTTGTTTGTAATTTCAAAGTGTCTGACCCAGGGGCTTATTAGGCCTTATTTTCCACTCTGTCAAAAAAAGATGAAAGAAAATGCAAACAACGTAGCAGTAAACATCTCTTTGGGAAAGAACTAAGCACTCCATGGGGCAGCATAGGTACAAGTCTATAATCACTCAATTTTCTTATTCAGCCCTCCCTCACCATCAATGTCAAACGCAGCTTCTGGTTGGTTTGAAGAAAAAAACGTGTTCATGACTGCTTAAACTTTTTAATAAGCTTTTCAAGCCTCTGACTGGCGTTTTCTCCACAGTAACCAGATGATGAGACTAATGGGCAATAGTGTTCAGAGCCAACAAACGTAAACGCTCTGTATTTGTGTAGCGCCTTGTCTTTTCAACCACTCAAAGCACTTTAACACTACATCTGCATTCACCTTTCACTCACATTCATACATTGAGCCTAAGTGCTCAAACAGAAACTAACATTCACACACAATTATACACATTAAGACACAGTTCAGTGTCTTGCCCAAGGACACTTCGACATGCAGCCTGGGGGGAGCCGGGGATTGAACCGCCAACCTTGTGATTACTGGCCAACCCGCTCTACCTCCTGAGTCACAGCTGCCCCAACAAGGAAACACAGTTGAGAAATTAAAAATGATGGCCATAAGACAACAAATAGTATTGTTACATCACATGTTTTTGTGCAGAGGGACAGTGACGATATTAAAGACAAGTTTTAAACTGAAATTTACAGTGGTAAAACGCTAAATGCCCTTCCAGCGGACAAAACACGATAAAGAACATGATAAAAACTTGATGCTTCTATATGTGAAAATACCCCTGTTGTGTTTTTTCCCCCCACCGCAAACAGCTAATGCCCTTTTTTTTCAACCCTGCCCGTCAAACAGCCCGAAACATTCACATTACACCTGGGAGCTGGACTGTTTGTACAGGGCATTGTTACTTGTTAAGTATTTCTGCCACTTAACGAAATAACATTTGCAGTTACAGTGTAATTTCCCCAAGACATTGTTTATATGTTCCTAACCTTGGTAACAGACACTTTCAGAATAGCAATGTGCCCAGAGTGCTTTCAGGGGAAAATAGACAAAAACCCATTAATCTTCTTCTTGCCACAGGTATAAACAGAATAGCGAGAATACTTTGTGTTGGCTGATGTTTGATTAAAGGCCTGAAAGCACTCCTCAGGGAACACCACGTCACATTAAAAAAGTATTCTTATTCATCAAGTCCACATGAGTAGTTGCTGTTAGAGCACGCTGACGTTACAGTGACGTGGTGAGTGACGGTGAGGGTTTGTTGCGTGTCCTTGATGGGGGAATAATCACAGATCAATGCTTAACTCATCTCATCTCAGCAGAAAATGGGTCTGGTCTAATTACATCTGTCAGAGAGCACAGCACAGCAGAGCGGAGATCCATGTACCACTGCTGGAGGGAAATAATGGAGGTGCTGGCTTGTAGATCATTACCTGCCGTACAGCTACCACATGTTCAGTACATTTATTAGAAGTATGATGTATTTATAAAACCGGAACATTTTTGACACCTCCTCCTACACCAAACTTAATGGGTTTGTTCATCAAGAAAATGGCATTTGCCAAAATTCTAAATTCCCTAGTTTCCAAAAAATAGGAGAAAAGCTTTGTGCAATTCAAGCGTAAAATGTTGCGAGACAGCATCTTTAAATTCACACCTCAAGATCAGAGAGAAGCCTGTGTTATTCATTTCTACAACACCAAAATAGCTTCCATATAATGAGGCATATAAAATTCATACGGTGTGTGGGTTCACCGGAGGAATAAGCAGAAACAATTTTGGTATGAGACAACGAGGTTAAATAATTGTTGCCCTCCATTGTGTCGTCAGTGTCCCTCTGTGGCTTCAGCCGGGTGAGTTTGATATGTAAATCACCTCCTCTAATGCACCTTGCCACCTTGTGTGGGTGTAGAGCTCATTCTCTGTCTCTCTGCCCCCAAAACACACTCCCATTTTTATGCTAATCCTTCGACCAGACACTCACAAGATCCCCAGAGAGGATAACATGCACCCAGAAGCAATGCATGGGAGAACACAACAAGCACCCGCTGTACTGGCTGCATTTGCTCGTGTGCTCTCTCTCTGAAGAAATAAAGGCATTATTCAGATTTTCATGAAGAATGAACATTAATGAGTCTGAGTTCTTGCATTTTTCCCCCCTCTGGTTAAAATCACACATTTAAATGCTATAATGTCTGTACTCTGTTCCTTCTTGGAACCCTTATACACATTAAGAGATGTCAAATTGATTCTCCGGCCGGCCTGCGGTGATACAGTGATGTATGGTGTCAAAAGCCACACTGAGATCCAGTAATAGAAGCACAGAGTTGGAGTCTAAATCCATACAAAGCGGAAGATCATTTATGACTTTAGTAAGAGCAGTTTCAGTGGAATTACAGGCCCTGAAAGTAGATAAAAATTATAGTAAAATATTACTGTTAAATATGTAAGCCAAAAGCTCCTGATACAGAGCAGTGTGGGAGATGGGGACACCCTTTAGGGTAGACTTTGGGCTTTTTACTGTGCAAACCAATTACATGCACAAAAAAGGTATATAACTCAATAAAGGAGAGGGAAAAAGCCAAAAAGCATAATATGACCTCTTTAACTGTATAACACTAATTCTCAGGACTGAGAAGAGGTTTTACACAGAAAGTGTTTAGCTAGCTCTGTGTTGCTGAAGTAAACCATGACACATTGATAACGATAGGGAAATTCAGGTTCTGATTTTAGATCTGACTGTTACATAATATTCTTGTATTTTTTACTCAATTCATGATTCACCTGGTCAAATTTGGCTGGAAATGTACTAGATTGCTTTAATGAACCAAACAAGAAGAAGGTTCTGTACGTCTCCTGTAAACAGAAGCTGTGTTCGGAATACAACTAATGCAGTATGCAGTAGGCCTATGTACTACATACTGCTTTTCAGAGTAGTAAGCATTATGAAACTGTTAAAGTCAAATTATTTTGCAAAATGCTGGGCCAGGCTAAGCCGATTTCCGTTTTTGGAAAGTAAACAACAGCATGTAATAACTCCAGCTCTTATTGACAGCTCACTAAGGTTAAGGTTGCTGTCTTTGTGATATCAGACATTAGCTTAGCAGGCTTAACCTAAACATTGTGAATGAATGTTAAGTGCTGTAGGGGAAAATGAAAAGTGTGAATTGTTCTCCTTAAACTGTATTTAATTATAAAAAGTGGTCCTGAGTTTTATGTTCCACCTTGTCCTGACTGTGTTTTGCCCTTCAACAATGACCAGTTCTTGACCAGGAGTTGTCTGAAAATGCCAGTCTGTAGAGTGCAGATGTTTCAGGAATTTGTTGACCACATAAAAAGTTTCATGGAAAATGTCTACAGCAACAGCAGGAACATACATTACATTTATTCATTTAGCATGTATCCAAAGCAAATTACAGCTGCTATTTATTTCAGAGGTCGCACGCCTCTGGAGCAACTAGGGGTTAAATGTCTTGCTCAGGGACACATTGGTGGACATTTCATAGTGGGAAGTTGAACCCGGGTCTCTCACACCAAAGGCATGTGTCTTATCCATTACGCAATCACCGCCCCACAGTTATATTGATTAAGAAAAATAATGCTTACAAAGACACATAGTGTGATGAAGGGGGTTGAACATGATTACCCACGGTTAATATAAGCATCCTTGTGTTTGTATGGTAAACTGTACACCTCAGTGATTCTCCCCCCTTCAGATAATAGCTCAGAGCCATAGCATGTTGAAGGGTTTCCCACCTGTTTCTTGTGAGGCTGTGCTGCTTATCTCCGAGACTGCAGTTAGTTTTATCTCAAGCCTGAGAAACACGGTCCTAAGCCTCGGAAAGGAGTTGTTATTCTGCTGAATGATACACGAGGTTGCTTAAGAGGTTGTATGTACTTTTTCAGATGGTCCATACTGCCGTGAGTCCTTGTTTTGTTTCTATACTTTTAAATTTTTTACTATAATCAATTCCCTTCTTTTTTCTCTTTCCACTTTTCTTAGCCCATCTCTGTTCCATGATCCACTCAACTCTGTCTCACTCTATTTCATAATAACAGTATACATAATCTTAATTGAAACCTCTGATTAGTGGGCAATCTCCAGCACCACAGCTGCTCCATTTATTGTCTTATTTTTTCTTGCACTTTCTGTAGTTTTGGTGACATAGCAACTCCCAAAGACGGTTCAGAAGAAAGAGTCATGTTCTGTGTCTGTGTCACATTGCATTTCTCCACTGCCCACCCCTTTAAGAGACTATTGGCAGTTTCTGAGTCTATTCACTCCAATGGGAGAAGTGAACATGAGCACAGATTATGACTGTAAAATTTGGACCCAATTTTCAAAAGCTACATATGCTCTGAGCATTCTGATACTTATATGATATGATATTTTTCAGTTCAACAAACCAGGAGAAAATAAACTCTATTTGTCTCAGTAATACGCTCTCATGACCTGTGGCAGCAAAGATATCTTTTATCTGTTGGTGCTAAACCATTGGCCTGTTCAGCCCCAACAAAATGCAGCAAAATGTCACTATGAGAACAACAATAGCTAAAAGCTAGTCTCTTCGTCTTTGGTGGAGGAAGACCACCATCACCAGATGCGCCGTTTTCAATGTTGCTGACTTGATCCTCATTATATAATCACTGATTGTATAAATGTTTCATATAAAAGAGCATAAAAAAACGATAAAAAATTAGGAAGAGGAGAAATGACCCTGCCCGGAGCCAGGCCAAGTCACAAGTGGGAAGAGCCCGAAGACATGATGTGGCACCCTTCACCTCCATCATATGGGCCCACCACCCATGGGAGAAGCTGTAGGGGTCGGGTGTGCTGCCACATGGGTTGGTCCATTTATCCATTTATTAGGATTTACTGTTGAATAAGTAAATTTAAGCTTTGTACTGTACATTCATTCATTTAGCTGACACTTTTATACAAAGCGACTTACAATTGCTATATATGTCAGAGGTCGCACACCTCTGGAGCAACTAGGGGTTAAGTGTCTTGCTCAGGGACAAAGTGGTGAAAGGGTCACAGTGGGGGATTGAACCCAGGTCTCTCACACCAAAGGTAGGCATCTTATCCATTGCGCCATCTCCAGGGGTGGGGCACTGTTGACCTCTATTAAGGATGTAATTGGGATTGGGGGTAACTTGGAGGAACACTTTGGATTCATGACATCCATCCAGAAATGTTAAGCTTTGATTCACTAACAAGGTCCACGCCAATATCAGGTTTAGAGTTTAGTTTATTGAGAAGTATTTATGGTGGAGGGGTCGAGGGGAGAGGGATGAAGGGGTCGAGGGAAGAGGGATGA
>JAPMOB010204473.1:0-18206 GCA_029875015.1 Lepomis gibbosus
ACACACACACACACACACACACACACACACACACACACACACTCACTCACACACTAATAGTAATTCTCCCAATTGTAGGAATGTCCCCCACCACTTAGGGCTTAGTCAAGCAGACGTTAAAACTCTATAATTAGCCTGTTCCAAAGATGTAGACCACTTCTCCCCAACAAAGGGGTCAGAAGGTGGGTCTGGGGGGTAAAAAGCCAGGGCAGGGGGGGAGTCAGAGGGGGGACATGCTTCAAGTGAGATCTGCGTTTTCAAACCCCTTGCTTGCTCACTTAATGACTTTGTCTGCCTCACGTTGCCATTGCCTTCCAAACGAGGTCAAAGTGAAGCAGGCTGGTAGCCAGCACTGAAACAAACCAAACAGATTTTAACTGCTTGGAGGCGCTTTTTCTTATGATGTACTGATGCATAATAGGATAACCCTAAATGCCGAACAGGATGTTTTTGTTGCAAAACAGTCCCCTTATCTGTCTGGAACAAATCACTACAACCTGTGGAAATGTCAGGATTCGTTTGACAAAAAAGGACGTCTCACATTCCTGAATTATCTCTCGCAATTCCTAGTTGATATTGCTTTGTCTTGTTGCACGTCACAATTCGGTCTCAAAGTTAAGCAATATTTCACTCATGTATGACTGTTAATTTAAGGGACACAGAATAACATACTCTACGGTGTGTGATGTATTATGTCTGTGCCAACCTCCATTCCTGCAGTAACCCAAGGTAACTCTAAGCTTGGGTAAACAGTGCTTTCACTGTGCCTAATAGGAGGCTTTTTACATTGGAGGCCCTGTGGGGTGATTGATTGAGGCCAAAGAGATGATGGCTTCATGAATGGGATTCTCAGTGGTTAATAGTAGTAGGAGACTATTGAGTTCTTTCAGACTTAAAGTGTTGTGACGCCCACTTAATCTTTTTAGCTAGACGAATCCTTTACAAATCCTTTAAATGATGTAAACACAAGGCAGATGTGAGGAAGATCCAGGGTTGAGGTAAAAAATTTAATTCACCCAGACATCATTTCATCAGTTGTGTTTTAGAAGATGTACAAAATATAATACTTTATTCAAGCATGGAAAAATTACTACAATTTGTTATTATGTAATAATACTACTCTGTTCTAAATAACAGGGGAGGTGGTCTTTACAGTCATTATTTTACCATAAAACTTTACCAGAGTGAATGCCTAACCTTTGTTTCCCTTATCCTTTCTCCTAGTACAAAGCTACACTTTACACTGTACGACTGACAGCTTTTATAGATTATGCATGGGGAGACTGAATTACTAAAACTGCGTACAATATTACAAATATAACTCCACAAACTACAACCTCAAAGATTGAGTTTAATCAATACTCATCTGACACATTGTTGACAAAGGCTGAACATTTCAAAGCTTTAGAATAATAGAATTTATTTTAGAGCTTTTGGATTATATTACATTTTAAGATGTCCCCTTTACTTTGTTCACCCCGTATACAGTGAAGAGACAGATGCAAACAATCAAATCATACACTGATAACAAACCTTGTGCCATATACAGTATGTTCAGCTATCACGGTTCAGATGAGTGCAAAGCAGGAGAGAGCCCAAACGCAAGACACTGGAGATACAGGTGATAGAGATCAGAATAATGAGACAGACATGCAGGCAGGCAGAGAGATTGACAGAAGCAAGGCAATAAATCAAACACCAGCCAATAAGAGAATAAGACAAGAACTAAGGCAGGTATCGATCAAAACCAAAAGACTAACACCAGGCAGACTGACACAAGTCAACAGACAGACAGGACTGAAGCACAAAACACAACAGACTAAAATAACAAAACAGGCTGAGAACGAAACTAAACAGATCAGACAGACACACAGTGTGACATCAAAAAACCCAAGGCTTATATTTATATAAACAAAACTCTGTTAAAATACAAAAAATGCCAGACAATAAATCACTGACTCTGTGCTAAACGGCTTTTTCACTACAATTTGCATTTTGTTGCCACGAGCATGTCTTGACATCAATGCCAACAATAGCAAACAATATATATCTTTAGCAAACCAAAAGTGAGTATAACCCAGAAATTGCTACTATATACACTCCTGTAATTTATGAGAAGATTTCCAAGCAGTTGAGATAAAAATAGCAGTATGTGGACCTATTACAACACAGCCTTGATACTGTGTATAAAATACCAAGATAAATATCTCAATTATTGAAAAAATATCAATTTTAGATGTGTGTGTTTGTTCATATTTCACTTAACAAGTAATTTAATACTAATTCCTTTTATTGAGGAAGTGTAAAGTCACTTTATTATACTGTCCGTCCATCTACTGTATAGAGTTAATATATTCACTTTGCAGTGAAAATCCCATAAGTCTGTCCTCCAGACCTCCAAGAAATAAATATATGTGTGTGTTATATTTGCAAAGACATGTAGAGATTTGGAGTGTGCAGCTATTACTGGTATTCATCTGATGAAGCCTCTCCGAGTGCGAGTGAAACACGAGGAAAACGAGTGGCTGATATAGGTGTTAAAACAAGAGTTACATATGCAGCTACATTTCTGTGCGCTCTGGATGACTGGCTGATGTGTATCTGGGCAGTAAAACCTCAGAAACATGTTGGTGTAGCACAGGAGCGTAGCACAAAATTCTGGACCCTGTACACAGGCATTCTCTGAGGACCCCTCCCCACATCCAGTTGTTCTAGCATTCTATCATATTTGCTCCTCACATGAGTGCCCTGTATATTCAGTCCACACCCTAGTCCTACACCCCTGGTGTAGAAAGCCAGGAGGAAAGAAATGTGTGTGTCTCGTCTCATGTCGTGTGGATGATTGCAGAGGGGTGGTTGGGGTGTGGGCATGTTTTGATATGGTTATGTTGGTAGGTGCTGAAGTGTTTATCATTGAGTATTTGCATTCCTTCCATCTTATGCTGGATTATGCAAGAGGTAACTGGTATTTGTGTTGTTACTGCCCCCCTGACACCTACTGGCACTCAGTGTAACACTTTGGTGTGATTGTACCAGGCACATTCTCTTACTGTTTTATGTAACAATGATAAAATTGAAGTGGTGGTATGTGGCTGTGTGCGTTGGTGATGAGTGGACATTCACTTGGCTTAGATTCTTGGCTTCTTGCTAGGTTATTGGTGGCTATTGTTAGCCGTCAGCAGGTGGCATTTATTCTTGAATCGAATGTGGGGCTAACATTTAGCGGATGTTGTGCCACAGCAGGTGTTTTTTCTCATGGTGAAACTGCTATTCTTTGCCCAGAGTGTTTTTGTTGGCAGGTTTCTGTTACTTGCCGAGTGGAGCAGGTGCCTTAAAATGTTTGTTTGTTGTGTTGCAACAGGTGGCTTTCATTTGGTTTGTGGCCTGATGTGTATCTATTGATTTGGCAGCTATATATTATATTTAGGGTTGCAACTAACAAATATTTTCATCATCCACTGATTATTTTCTCGGTTAATTGTTTGGTCTATCAAATGTCAAAAAAATAGGGGGAAATATTTGTTGCAGTTTCCTAAAGCTTTTAGAGCTTAAGGCGATGTCGTCAAATGTCTTGCTTTGTCCCATTAATAGTCTAAAACCCAAACAGAGTCAGTTTACAATCACATGAGGCAAATTATTAATAATTGTTTAATTTCTTATTATATCCCGTCTCCTGAAAGATTTCCTTTTTTGGTGTAATTATTTCCAATCATGAATAGTACTAGCTTTTGTTATGATTTTTAAAGAATTTGTATAATTGACTGTCATAACATTGTTAGCTGTCATTCATTTGGTTTTGTAAGTGTAGTCTGTAGTGACAAACTTAAGTTATGTGTGGTGTGAGACCCATTTGTTACATGGCTCTATTTTTAGAGCTCTATAGCTGTAGAGGATGTGCCAAGCCACAGAGGCGGGTGGAGGCTACTGACCCCTGACCACCTTCCTCTGAATGTTACAGTCGGAAACAACATATCAGTCACCCTCCATGCTGAGCATTCCCAGCAGCAAGACATATTCAGATCACAGGACATAGACCATGGCTGTTAAATTTAGCACAGGGGTGTTTTACATGTCATGCATATGGAGACAGGTAAGGTGCTGCCCTATACCTGTCCTCATTCTCTCTGTCTTTAGTAAACATTCCCTAACAGAGCAACCTTTAACCCATTGTTTGGATCTGTATACTGTTTCCACGGCAACACTTCTCCAAACACAACTTCTGCCATCTCCTCGCTATAGGACAGTGGATTCTGACAGTACCAGATTTCTATTATCTGGAGTTTTTATGACTGGATTCAGGGGATTTTTTTAGGATGGTTGATAGAGAGTTATTTTTATTTTACAATGATTGAAAGACTTTATTCCCTGTCAGTTGGTTATGTATGTACATAGCTCTTTATCTCTCTGTGGTTTGGTGAACAATAGAAGCGCTGTGGTTTGCGTGCTAAGGTCACTAGCAGATCGCTGCTCTGTCCTTCCTCCGTGTTCCGGTTTGGCAGCCTCACAGTCCCCAAACATCCTTTATCCAAACCCCACCTTCTCAATGTCCCTCTCAGATAAAAGACTCAATATTTAGTTACTTTCTCTGCCTTTTTATTTATCTCTACATTTGCTCCCACTCTCTCATTACCCCCAGTCCTTGGTCAACAGTCAACGCCATGTGCAGCATGCATAATTATATTTGCCTACATTCCACCCACATATTTGGCTTAAAGACTGTAGTAGGCTATAATGAGTCAGCGAGCTATGAAACCAACCGCCATTCAGTCTGACAAGGGGTGCCAGTAGTGGCTCCAGTCATGGCCACGCTAGCCGCTTTGTGTGGTGTCATTGTCTCCAAGGTCACTCCTCTGCTGAGCACAGCTGTAACAAGGAGACAAACACAGACCTGCTGTGGTTTAAAAAAAGAGGGTACGAAAAAATAAAAGGCTTGTGTTCAGAACAGGATGTGGAAAATGAACTCCTCAACCTCCAAAACCTTGTTTTTCCTGTCGATTCAAGGCTCTAGCTGTTGCATACAGCACTCCAAGAACAAGAGAGAAAAGGATACACTGCGTAAATATATTTCAGTTTTTTTGTAGTTGGCAGGTTATTGCCAGGAAACAAAATTCACAACAAAACATCATGAAATTTATAGAAATTGTCTACATATATCAACCTGATTCAGTGAGTGTACTTTTTTTCTTAAAATGGATAGCTAAAACAGCTATGATACACTGAACAGAATTAGTTTCCCTTTTTGCATCTTTGTGGAAGTAAAACATCACATAAATCTATGTGTTTACACCCTTGTGCTCAGTTGCAACTCTCTTTATTTTTGTGACAGCATACTGTGGCATGAATCCTAAAGCACATGGACATAATCACCATTTTGATTTACTGGCTCCACATGGTACTTGTACATCGTACTTAAAAAACCCTTCAATGAATCATACTTTTCATCCAACGTGAAAACATCACTCTTGTGTGTTTGTTGTTAACGAGTACGAGTTAGCCGTGTTAAAGTCACACACTTAGTCAATGAAGCGAAATGCTCATCTATTACGTAAAGGAGACGGTAAAAAGCGGAAAGGAAATAGTTGCAGGATGATGGTACTTGTTGACAGTAAATCTTAAGGATGACTTAGAAATGTAGGCATCTGGAAACACCCCTGCAGCCCGCTGATAATGATCCGCCATAAATCACTGAACAAACAAACTGAATGCAGAATCACACACACACACATATTCATACAGTAGATGCTGAAACATGTACACAGGAATTCATTGTAAAACCAGGTGCAATTTAGGCAACACTTATTCAGGCTTGTGATTTAGAGTTTTAATTGGGACATTTGGCTTGAGCGTGTGAAAGAGCGCAGCCGTCTTATTAAATTGTTTTGTTTTTTTTTATTCAGGGCTAAAGATTGTGGCAGGTGAAACTGTACATGTGCACAAATTGTGTTTACAGTTGGGTTACCAAGCATGCAGGGCATTTTAAAGTTGACAGACAAGAGTGTACAAATTTTACAAAAACTGTGACCCAGCAAGGTCTTGCCCACTGGTCCTTCTGGTAAGTCTGAAAGCTGTGTGTCTGCCACAGGACTGCTATGGGGCCACCACAGTCTTCTACAGAGGACAGTCTAATCCGTCTGTGTTGTTAACTCACTCTCTGCTCTCTCCAAAAATGACAGTGACTAATCTACAGGCTAGAATTGTTGTTGCAGTTGGGATCATAAGGCTTATCCCTATTAAGCCACAAATTCAACCTGATGAGCGGGAACAGGTGACACATTTTGATTCCAGTTCAATGTAATAAGACATGGGTCGAATAATGTGAACAAATGTACATTTTTGTCATCAATTTTCAAACCACATTTTTAAAACCACCTGTGAAGCTATAATGCTTCTTTTTGATAGTTCATTCATCTTTCTCACTCATTTTAAAGTTATATTCAATGATTTTTGCATGATTCCTAAATATAAACACAAAATGGCAACCAAATGTTATTGGGCACTTAGTTAGAACAATATGGCCCTATATTAGACCCACCACACATTGCAGCGCAAGTGTTCTTGCTAGTTTCTAACCAATGATGACCGTGTGCCCGTGGGAGTGTTGGTCTTGTTGGAACATTGCTATCTTGAAGCAGCCCAAAGCAATTACACCATTTACCAACAAAAACCTGGTCTAAAGTCCATGGAGTATTGTCCTGCTTTTAAAGGGTGGAACATGCCTAACAGTATTTATTATAGTTTATTTAATTCCCCCGACATGCTGACAGGATCGATCTGTATCTAATAATTAATGTTCTGCGTTCTTCCACACATCGAAAAGATCACATAATGCAGTCCAGGTTCATTCAGTTGAATTGTCTGTCTTAAAATGTATTTCAGAAGCTAAAAGTTGAGTTACTTTTCCTCTGGAGAGTTTCCTCTGTCCTGACAAGTTTACACCAATCAGTCATAACATTATGACCATCTGCCTAATATTGTCTAGATTCCCTTTTTGCCTCCAAAACAGCCATGACCCGCCGAGGCATTGACTCCACTAGACCTCTGAAGGTGTGCTGTGGTATCTGGCACCAAGACGTTAGCAGCATTTCCTTTTAAGTCCTGTAAGTTGCAAGAAGAGGCCTCCATGGATCAGACTTGTTTGTCCAGCACATCCCACAGATGGTCGATTTGACTGTTATCTAGGGAATTTGGAGGCCAAGTCAACACCTTGAACTTGTTGTGTTCCTCAAACCATCCTGGAACCATTTTTGCTTTGTGGCGGGTCACATTATCCTGCTGAAGGAGGCCCCTGCCATCAGGGAATACCGTTTCCATGATAGGATGTACATGGTTTCGGTAGGGGGTACATGTCTAACTAAGATCCAAATGCATGCCAGGACCCAAGGTTTCCAAGCAGAACAGTGCCCAAAGCATCACACCTCTGCTGGCTTGCCTTTTTCATATAGTGCATCCTTGTGCCCACGACTAGTTCATCCTAGTGTTTAACAATGCAATGTAGTGATGATACAGATGTTTCATAGAGGAGACAACCGTATATAACGCAGATCTATCTGTCAGTCACTGTTAAAAGAAGATCTAGATGCAGTGCAGTTCATACACTTCATTGATAAACAACAGAATGGTTGCATAACAATTGGCTTCCTGATCAAAGAAAGTTTTTATATCATGTTGATACTTATGTTCATACTCTGACTCTCTCTATGCATTTGAGCAATGCGCTATACATTGTTTAAGTAGGGCCAATTAGAGTCTCATGGAGGACTTTATAAGGGAAGAAGTTATGGTCTTCACCATAAGTGAAGACCATAACTCACAGTCACATGATGATGATCCAATGCTGATGCTTTTAATCTTTAGTGAATCTTTTAGGAAGATGAGCAGTTTCCATTGATGCACAAAGAAGCAGGATTGTTGACCTAACATGACATAACAAGTGAAGTTTGGGCCTTTTTCGGGGGAAGAGTTATTGTCTCATCCGGTAAAGGATTCCAAGGGCCAGTCAACAGTTTGCAGTTTATGCTCTGGGGGCCAACACTAAATCCCAGCCTGAAACCAGAAGCCTGTTGCTTTGCCTTGCTCTTGTAAACAAAGACAAATGTGAGTGTGTGTGTGTGTGTGTGTGTGTGTGTGCATGCATATCCACTTTTCCACTTTTCTCACCCTTGTTCAGTCAACATCACCCCAAACAGGACATATCTCATGACTCAAGGTTGAGTGAGAGAATGAGGACTCAGCTGGCTGTATGTGTGTGTACACATAGTGGGTATAGTAAATCAGTAACCTCCTTACATAGCTAGAGACTGAAAGTGCACCTATTTGTGCTATAGATTTCACCTTGGCTTTTAGCATCATACGAGACTTCAATACATGTTACTGAGCTGTTTTCAAGTGTCACCAAATTTCATTAGGAGTTGTTTTCTTTTAAAATAGATGTTAAAGCCAACATCTGGACACTGATATACATGCTCTGGAAATAGTCCAACGCATCATTACTCCAAGTCATCGCATCACTTCCTGTTGACACACTTCAAGTGTGACATATGGAAACTATTAAAATGTGGAAAGGGGATGCGGGGGAGCAAGTATGAGGGTTGGGGGGTTGGACTTTTCCTCAAGGAGAATGCTAAAATGAAATTGTTTCCCACGTTTCCCTGCACACATGCACTCAGAGGTCGACAGAGCGTGGAGAATAAATTCTTGTATAAGTGCAGGGCAGAAAGAGCAAATTCATGCCAGTCAAAAAACAGAAATTAGCTCCAGATAACATCTCGAAAGGCCCTGGACAGGCGTGCACTTGCACTCACACACACACAATCTCTCTTCCCTCAATCACACACAGCTTACTGCATAAGTTTAGCGCTGGAGCCGCCAGCTTACCTGACTATAAGCCATCTGCATCAATTTAGCCATTTGCGTTAAGTGGTGGAGAAAAAGGTTTGGGTTAGCCTGAGCCCCCTAATCCTTGGCCAGCACACACCATGGGTGGTCAAACACACACTCACACATACTGCAGCTGCAGTGCAGGAGGGGGGCAGGGGATGAGAGGGTGACGGCGGGGTTGAGAGAGGCATAGTGGACTGCTTGGATTTGTTGTGCAAGAGCCACATGCCAGTGGCTTGCTTAACATATCTGACGAACTCACTCATACAGCACGTGCACACATCTGTACACAATGAAAAAAATGTACCATTACTGAAAAACAAATTATTATTTGTTACTAGAGCTGGGAAATGAAACCTCAATGTTTTTTCTTGTACCAAATGAAAAATATACAAAGTACCAAAAGCTGAGACCAAATATTCTTCGATCAGATCATTCCTGATTTCAAACTTCTCTGTCAGTGAATGAGTCAGAACCAACTCATAATGTGCAGTCAAACTGTGTTCAGACCTCAGAACACTATTTGAAATTTATGTGCAGATCTGAAGAAAATGTGTCTAAAATAATGGGGAAGACAGGTAGAACATTTTCATTTGATGGAATAGTAAAGCTGTGTACAACATGGAATCGTGGGTTTAATTATGTCACTCAGTGTAAACATCAGATAGCTTCAATGAAGAGCTGGAACAACATGATACACAATATATTTGATAAAGTAAGTTTTTACAACCTTAAATTAATCTCAATTTGGAAGTAGTGATTTTAGGTAGCCAGTGTGTGGACATTTTGTGGAAAAATCCTTTCCATAAGAACTTCTTAAATGTAAGTATTAATATATGTATAGCATGCTTATTTCTCCTAGTATCAAACCTCTGGTAATATTATAGTTACAAGTACATAAGAACTCAGATATTCCAATATTTCTGAAATAAGCAACAACTTATTTTCTGTTGGTAACTGTAAAAATCATTATTAAAACTTAAATGATTAATTGTAAAACGTACTTCACTAAGCTTCTTGCTACAGTAATTACTGTAATGACCCTACAGTGGTTAACCATACAGGCACACATACTTGAAGGCTACTACACACACACACACACACACACACACACACACACACACACACACATACAGACGTGTAAAGCAAACACACACCCTACCCCCTGTGCCCCGACACAACACACTTCCAGTAAATTAGTGGCAGTAAATGAGGCAGCTGACGCTTGTGTGCTCTGCAGCCTACAGCTCCCCAGTGGACACCTGACACGGCCCGTACAACCCCACACTGGGACAACCTGCACTGTGGCATGCCAGGGGGAACACAGGCAAACACATTGGAAAAATATGTGACTGTGGTGCTATGAAAACACTGGTACTTACTGGTACCCATTCTTTCACATTCTTGTTAGGCTCTGTGGTCTCTCACTCACATTTATTCAACTGTAATTGCTATTATGAAGGAAAACACAGCATTGTGTGAAGGTGAGATTTACACTGTGTGTAAGTGACTTCATGGGTCATTGACAGGAACCCGTGGTGTGGTGTTTACACAATAGGAAGGGTGCACACTGGTCAACTGAAATGTCTTGTTAGTGCTAAGCAGAGAAGCAACACAGACCTCCCATGATTTCATTATTTAAGGCCATTCTTTCTCTGAGTTTGAGTTGTACGTGATTATTAGAAATACAGAAAGTTATTGATTTTTGTGTTTTATAACACAATATTAGGTAATAAATCTTTTGCCGAAATGCACATATGAATTGATACAGTGCTGTCTAAATGTAAGATACCATATGATTTATATATTTCAATATGTCACAGAAGAATTAAATGATAAGGCTGGTTCTATTCTTTATTCTTCTTATTGCCAACATATTCCACAAAGACATCACCCAACAAAGTGTTTTTTCATTTTTCTTGATACTTCCCTACCTTGTCTGTGGCATGCAACTCCAGCCAATTTATTCCTACTTAAATATAGAATATATTTCAGAGGTTAAAAGTTTAAAAAATACAATGTGCTTTTAGAAAAGGCTAAACCATTTCCTATAACAGCCGTGCAATGTAGTTTTAAGCAAAAATTACTCAAATGGGACAAAATAGTGTTTGAGACTATTTTCAGCTCTTAATACACATTTGGTGAGCTACTGAATATTTACTGCAGCAGGGAATTGACTACAGCGCCCCTTTTAAAAGTAAATATGGAACATGACACCCAGTGGCTCACAGATGTGTTTTAATATGAATAGGTTTGTGACAAAATTAAATAAACTATATCAGGCATTGGCTTCAGAGCCAATACTTGTTTTGGCCTTTTTATATGATTTGTAGACAATAAGAAAAGTATAGAATAGTGCCAACCTTATCCATCAAATTATCAACTAGGCTCATTTTCATTAAATGTCAAATAGAAATGAAATAGAAATGTTTCAAATGAATCTCCTTGTGAAACTGAATATAAGAAAGTGGAGAAAATATATTACATCTAAGCTGTTTGCCAACAGACATTTTATTCGTAACTGAAGAATAGACAACAACAAATAGGTTGTTAGTGCTGTCATCACTGAATCTCACTCGATAGTCTACAGTCTGTGTTTTGCATACAGGGGATTGCTGCAAGGATGCTATTACGTGGTGGCTGGAAAGGCAGAGTCCAACAGCTGAAACAGCACTGAATGTAAATCTATCTCTGATTTCACCTTACTGTTGTTCTGTTTGTACTGGTGATTTAGTGACAGAGGAGTGAGTAGGAGTCTTTGGCTCGTTTCAGGTCATTAGTCACCAATAAATTGTAAAGCTATTTGTCCACAGGGAGAATTTAGCCCACTTTCTGCCTGAAACGCGATCCATAAAGTGATTAAATACTGTTTTTGCCCACACATTACGGACAAGATCACACATTTACTCATTGCTCATACACACTCACCTCGGCAGATGTACGACTAGTGATGGACGTGTGGATTTTAGATAAAGTATGTATGCGCAGACAGCTCACCCACTGGCATCCCAAAAATCTGATTGAGACAGATTGGGACCAAGACAACACTTTATCCCAAGTTAATCAGCCAACACATTAACAAAAACAAACTCACGTATGAGAGCAGGCATTGTATTCGCTTTCACTAGACTGTATCACGCTTGTGGTGGTTTATCACAAGCACTCCCTTGATATTTAAGAGGCAAAGGGCCTGTAGTCACATTTTTGCTTTATAATGACACATTCTGTTTCTTCCTCATATCAGAACATGCTCTACATTCTGACTGTGTACAAGTTAAAATGAATAAGAATCAAACCAATATTATTTTAAATTGTTGAGGTTTCTGGTTCACTCTTGACTATTTCACACCGACTCTGGATTCTCCAAACTGGGAGCCACCTAGTGCAGATAACATCCTGATTGTGAGTAAGTGCTTCATACAGCCCTGCTTCAAAAATCCAGAATTATCCCATATTTACTGTACAAACATGAGATTGGCATCAATATTCTTGTGTAACTCACAGCAAAGCAAGTAAGCGAATTTCCCCAAATGTGGAACTATTCCTTTTGACATTATATTCAGTGTGGCTCTGGCTGTTCTGAATCTGCTATGTAAGTAGGTGCCAAAGGGTGAACAGGCTTTAAAGTAGCCACAGCAGGACACAGCTAAACTTTAATTAAGCTTGAGGGGACTCAATAAAGATGGAGGAGGAATTTATCTTAGTAGAAATATCAGGGGGAACAGTAGAAGTTTTGCATACCAAAGGCAATGTGGACAAAGTGAATACATTGCATTGAGAATGTACCTTGTCCTCCTAGTCCTGTCTGATCTGTTCCAGGGGAGTGTGGATTAAAACAGGTCAGGGTGTGGAGGTCAGCCAAGGAACCTGAGGTCAAAAGTCAGAGGCCAGAAAGACCTCTGCATTCCAACTGACTGCTGCCCTCTATACACACACACACACACACACACACACACACACACACACACACACACACACACACTTCACCAATGAAATGACATATGACTGCTCTATTTCTTTTTACCAGACATCCTTAGTTGATTCAGGACAATTATCTAAAACCCATAGTAAGGCCAAATAAGTGAATATTACGTGTGCAAAATGATGAGAATGTTCATTGGCTGCAAAATGCAATCTTATCGTGGAATCAGAGGAGAGTCTGCTCTGACCTTCAATGATGTGATATTTGGTCAGAAGTCTTAGTACATTAATTATTTGTGTTGTTTTTTTATAATGTTTGCACATTAGGAAAACTATGTACATGGATTTTTAGAAACCACATTCTTTGTGCATTCATGTATGGTCAATTTGTTTATACTGTATGAGTTTTAATCACGGAAATGCATATAACCTAAGCTATCTCAACTATATTCTCTTCTCTTTCCCAGAGCACTTCTGCCGTTCCTGAGAAAGAAATAGCTGGTGAGTACCTGCTGTTTTTTCATCCTCATGTGTTCAGTTTACTCACTTCCTGACACTCAAATTAATAGTGGTAGATTGTGTTTTTGATTTCTTTGTTTTGTCATATGTGTGTTTTGAAAACGTGATTGTCTGCAGTTGATCTGGTCTGCGTCTAGTCTGGTATCATGTTCACAACATGGGGCAAGAGTGCAAGGAGGGAGGGAGGGGTTGGATGGAGGAGGACGGGCTCTGGTTCCATGAGACACTGGATGCGAGTGTAGATAAGAGCCTAGACTCATCTACTAAACCATCAAGCCAGTCGCCTGTCCAAGATAAGAGCCAGACTGGATGTCGTGTTTGATGCCCAAAAATTTTGGCCTGTATTTATTTTCCTTTTGCCCTCATTTCTTGTTTCTTTATAAGTTTTTTTTTTAGTGATCAAAATTAATTATTTAATTAAATTATCGCAGCACAAAAAGAAACTCAGAGAGAACAGCTAAATTCCTAAAATATGTGAGTCTACCCAAACACACACCCACAAACACATGCATTTTTGTGACTGGACTATGTAGTTTTTGTTCAACCATAGCCCTACAGGTATCAGTGCTCATGACTTCGTCCTTGTGAATAGCCATCACAGTATTGACATGTTATGTCATTACTTTGCAATGCTTGCCTTCATCCACTTTGCGCACTTTATTATGAATCGATCTTAAGAAGAAACTCAATCTGTAGTGACTGCCCTCTCCATTCTGGCTCCGACCTCTCTGTCAGCAGTCTGCCGATAATGCACAGGGTCATCAGGAAACTATGGATGGACAGACCTACTTTCAGACAGTCGGCAGGGGAGCAGTGTTCATTAAACACCCCCCTGTGTCGTCAGTCCGCTGGTAAACAATACCATAGAGGTGGTTCGACGTGGGGACGAGGCTTTCATATTTCCCCCCTGCTGTCTCAAAGCCCGCTGGGAATCCTCACTCACTCTCGCTTTGTCTCTCCCTCTAATTACCGCCACTTGCTGAAAACCTTTCATGGGAAATGTGCAGAGGCTGTCAGTATGTTTGTCCTTGTGTGTGTATGTGTGCACACATGAGCACTACGTTTTGGCAAAAGGCCGACTCTATACATTTTTTACAAGGAGGCTAAAGCTTGCAAAAATGCACAGTGCCAACTTCAAAGGGGTCAAATGTTGGTCATTTTTCTTTATTTAAATCAGTCTGACTTTCCTGTAAGCAAGTTATATAACTTCCATCTCTGGGTCTGTGTGTTAGAACCCAGCACTCCGGAGGGGCTTGAGGGTACAATAGGATTTGGCAGAGTTTTGGGGGACTTGATGAAGCACAAAGCCCAGTGTTCATTGTGACACTTCAAAGCCCCCTCTGTATCTCCAACATTTAAGCCCCTGAGAATGACACATTTGTGACAGTGTTACATCACACACCATGCCCTAAGGGCTACTGCTGAACTGCCATGAAAGACAGCACATTCATGGTTAATTTTACTATCCCTGTGACAGCGGAAGCACACCAGTGGTCAACAAGAAGTTTCCACAGTTGATGACCTCCCTGCGGCGCCAGGAGTACCTTAGTGAGTGGTCAGTGTCACAGCTTTCCTGTACACAAAGAGGATGTGTCTACAGCAGAGTTACATCAGACGATGTGTTGTTTAGATGAGTGTTTTTATGGGGCTCATGTGATGCCGCATAGCCTAGCTACACTGAGCTTCATGGGGACAGCAGTGCTAGTGTACTGGAATGGCGAGAAAGGACATTACACCAGACCACATACTTATCGCTTATCATCTTCATCTGAAGATGCATTAAGTGTGCGTGACCGTCCTTATTATCAGTTGGGCATGGTCTAGGAGATAATGCATGTGGTGTGATGAGAAATATGATATGTATGTTATGTAATTAAACTCAAGAAGCATTAAATGGGACATGAAAAACGCCCCAAATAAATCTATGTCAAGTTGTCTGCTCACAGATTACCAGCATTTTCATACATTTAGGCATCATAATTAATACATCTGGGTGAAACCCCTTCTACATGCTTCTTAACTGAACTTTCATCTCATGTAGTTAATTTTAAATGATGAATGGTATTGGCCTTTCACAGTTGAACACGACTGTTGATATTTTATAACGGTTATTCTCCTAGCCAGTTCTCAGTGTCACTCTTCTCGAGTCTATTGTGGGAAAATCATGGCTCTTCACAATGTCTTGCTGTCTCCTTTCAAGCCCACGCTGGGTGAGTGTTTCATACAAACAGAAGGTTGAGTATTACTTTAAAGTTGGACTCAGACAACAAAGGTACAAGAATACATGTAAATGAATGCAAGTTACTGTCGTTGCAGCTCTGTAATTTTTATATCATCAAAATAAATAAGAGTAGGCTGAAAGTTTAAACTTTAAAATTCTGTTGTAACTGTCTTTTGCTCACCTGATACAACAGTATGCATTAATTCTTGCCTATTACAGTCCTGTGACAGCCACAGATACAGCATTTTATTCTTTTTTTGGGTCAGAGCATTTGATTTATTTATTGCTGTTAGGATGTCAAGAGAAGATCAACAAGTATAACAAAATGCTTCTAAAATTAATTGCATACCCCAGTTTAAGTTTTTCTTTCTACGTCATTCTCCCAGTGTTAGAGCTTGTCAACACTAAACTTCAGAGATTCCTGGTTCTAAGAATGGTATGTCTTTTCTTTCCTTGATTGTAGCTGAGATTAGAGGCACCATGCTGCTCCTTCCTGATTTAAATATAACCAGTGGGAATATATAAACAGAACACAATAATAGGCATCCAACCAACAGCAGAGTCAAAGCCTGACCTTTTACCTGGAATCATAGTCTCATAGTTTACAGTACATGCCTCAGCCATAGGTGGAGGATAGGAAAACTGAGGAAAGAGGAAGTGGTTTAGCACCATCGGTGGAGTCCTGTGTGAGAGGGGCAGACTTTGGGGAGTTTGTGGTTCCTGTGAATAACTTGTCTCATCATTTCTGTCTGTCTGGCTCTCCTTTTTGTTTCCTTTTCTCTTTTATCCCTCATTTCCTTATTAGTCACCACTCTTCCCTTCTAGGAATTCCAGTGAGCAATTCATGTTACTGGTATTCAAAGCTTTTACTGTTATGATACGCACAATCATGGCTGACCTGAGTGTTCACCTCTGGAGATCACCATATTATTACACACTCTGAAAAGTCCCGTCTGTGCACCTGTTTGAGCGTCGCTCACCTCTCAAAAAAGGGTTAGAAAAAAAATTCACCAATCTGTGTACAGAAAGGAAATAGTTTCTTTTAAAGTCATATTTGCTCTTTCACAGTAACACAGTAACACAAATAGTTTAACATTTGGGGAAATATTTGTTTTCTTGCTGAGAGTTAGAGAACAAGATCAATATCAATCTCATCTCTGAACTCTAAATATGGATAAAGACTGGAAACAGGAGGAAAACGCTTGCTCGCCACTGTCCAAATTTTCAAAAAATGACCTACTTACACCTCTGAATTTTACAAATCAACGCATTTTGTTTGTTTAATCCATGCACAAACAGAAATGTAAAAAAAAAAAAATTGTTATGGTGCTAGCCAGGTTAGCTTTTCCCGCTTGTTTCCAATTTTTATGCTAAGCTAAGCTAGTCATCTCTTGACTCTAGCTTCATATTCAGCATACAGACTTAAAAGTGATATTAATCTTCTCATCTAACCCAAATAATATAAATGTCAAACTATTCCTTGAGTCATAGCCAGCCGAGCCACTAAGCGACCTTTGCGTTGGTGTAGGGCCCCATGGCCAGCAGAGGGCCCCCTACAGGCACTGCTTGCCAATGGTGGAAAAAAAATTCCCTGAAAAAAGAAACCTAAATTAATAAAATGAAATGAAAGATAGCTCTCTATATTCTGTACCATAATAAGCATAGTGGTTATTTAATGTAGTTATTTACTATGGAAAATGAGCTGCCCTGATTGGTCAACTCGTTTGGACCTCGCTGTGACTCCTGACCCTGACTGACCCTGTGGTATCACTCGTTATGCTGGGTCAGTCAGCCTTGATGTCGACAAAAGAACATCATATTTGTCTGGACATAAAAAGACAGAAGAGCCCCGAAGAAGAGAGGTACGTAAGCCGACAGGCTCCATTTTAATATGCCTGTATTTTTAGATAATCTGAACTACAGATCTTACATAAGCCTTAGTTAGCCGTGACAGTATCAACAATGCTAACGCTGTACTTGCTAACATGCTAACTGCGATTAGCATCACAACTTTTACAACCTGGATTAAATCGTATTATTAAAGTCAGTTCATTAAGTTAATATTATTAGGACATGGGTCTTCTTCAGTTTAAGCCATTAGCCTGTCTTTTATCTATCTAACATTATGGAGCTAAGCTGTTCACATCTGTTATACAGCATTTAACAGAACAAAACCAGATAGGCTAGTTTTGAACACAGTCATGCCACCCAAAAAGCTGACACTGTTGGTAGGTTATGTGTTTTAGTTAAACCTATAGCGATGTTCTGTCCTACCATCCATCCATCCATCTATAGTCAACTACTTATCCAGCGTACAGGGTCGCGGGGGAGATGCTCTGTCCTTTCATTATAAAACAAATCTGTAACGTGGGGGGTGTAGTAGCTGTTTTAAAGGATTGATTATTGACCATGACCAACAACATGGAGACTCCTCCTAAGCTGCCAGTGTTGAAAATCCATCTTATCTAAAGTATGAATGTCAACTTACTAAAATTAATTCTTTTCTGTGTTAATCTTCCCCATAGGGCTACTTGTGCCTACTGAAGTGGAGGGAAGTATCATCGTGTTTACTACCACACCTGGCTCTCCAGTTTCTACTCCTCCAGTGGATCCAGCTGACTGGCCATCAGTCCTTAATGACCAGTTATGTGGTGAGCAGTAAAACCAA
>JAPMOB010204477.1:0-10243 GCA_029875015.1 Lepomis gibbosus
TTGTATTAACTGTTGATACATTATTCACATAGCTGTAAATATATTTAAAGGAACAGTTTGATATTTTGAGAAATACTCTTATTCACTTTCTTGTTGAGAATTAGATGAGAAATATGAAGCTACAGCTAGCAGCCGGTATGCAACCTGCTCAGCAACAAACAGCAGGCAGACACAGTTAGAAGTAGCTGGAGGGAGCACTTAGCAGCTAAAGAGTTTTCCCTCAAATTGGTGGACACCAAAAACAGAGCTAAAAGAAGACCAAATTTTGGACTTCAGGTGGACACTTGTAAACATGACTTTAAATGAATGCTAGACTGCTGGATGTGTAAATAAGCAGCTGTTAGCTATGATCCATGTTAACTTTATATTGCCATAACATGTCAGTTTTCATAGCTCGTTCTGCTGACCCCAAGTGGCCAAAAAACTGTTGATGCAAATTTAACAATGAAGTCTTCACTCAGATATCTGAGTTTCTCACAGAGCTTTCAGCAGCATGTTATGGCCTTCGTTAGCGGATAGAGCTCAATTGTCATGGTGAGTCAAGAATTGATAAATAAATATTAGCTTTATTTAAAAACTTTCTAAATAAATACATCACAATTCATATTCATTTAAAATATAAACAGAAGTGTGTTATACTGTGAACCATTCATGAACTGTTACAAATGCTTAACAGGAGTTGTAGCAAGTTGACAAATAATCACAGAAAAAGATAATTATGTCTGCTTAAAGACGCTTAAGTTTTAGTGTGATATAACCCATTTATTCATATTTTATATGCTTACAAATGTGAAATAGGCGGGGTTACCAGATAATTAGTTATTTAGGATATGATAAAAGAAATCTCTGCTGTTACCAGGGTCTATTTAAGCCCCCTCCCATGGGTCCTTCAGAGAGGCATCTGGGGCAGGAGGGACTTTGGTCCGTCGGCTCCAGGTTCAAAGATCCGTCCTGTTGAACTGCCCAGTCTCACCTGGTCTCACCCTCAGAAATGGGTGTTGTCTGGATGAGCTCTCTGTCTAATCCCTCAGGCAGACACCTAAACACAACACACAAATATCTATATAAACACACCCTCATGACTATTAAACAATTGCACTCTTTAAAGCATTCATAAACACACACCAGAACACATATAACACACCCCGCAGGCCTGCAGACACTGAAATGCACACACAAAAGAGACAAGCAGGACCACAATGACATGTATTTACACTCTGACGCAGGTGTTCTGAATAGTGTTTGTATTAATGGGAAGGTGTTTGGTGCGTTTGATAAGAACAGTTAGTCGATCATTGCCATGTGTGTTAACCTATGACTGTCATGGAAGTGTCTAAAAGAGATGTTCTCCTGACCCCTAGTGCTGCAATAAAAGAACTTAACACCTGATGGCTGCTGGAACGTGGTGTGTTTTATTCCTTTAAAGCAACTAGAAGCTACAACTTATTATTTATCAGACAACATATATTATGAGCAGTGGAATTCTTATTAGAGGCAATTATTATTGCTTTTATGAATAATACATCAGTGTTGACAATCCAGTCAAGTTGAATCATGTTTATTTCCTAAGTCCCCCAACATCACTGGATCCCAACCCAACCCAAGCTCTCTGAAAAAGACAATGAAAAAGCAACCTTCTGTGATATTTATGTTTTATTTTATATTAAAAGATTTAATGCTCCGTATAGATTTGAGAAAGTAAGAATAAAACAAATAAATAAGCAAAAAAGCAAGTTTCTTTCCAAAAGCTGACATTATATAGTGTTTTTGTGCATACTGACAATTGCAATATCATCCATTTTCATTTGATTCAAACGTAAAGATGATCAACACACATTTTCTTGGGTTAAAACACAAATGTGCTATTATTAAATCCATCCATCCATCGTCAACCGCTTATCCTGCATACAGGGTAATCCCAGCTGACATTGGGTGAAAGGCGCGATGCACCCTGGACAGGTCGCCAGTCCATCGCAGGGCTATTATTAAATTATTATTGAAAATTATTATTATATAAATTAATATTAAATTATCTGGCGAACAGACAGACGCAACTGTTTTTCTTGGAGATATTGGAGGGAGCTGAGCTGCAGGAGCTCACCCTGGTTGTTGGAGCTTAACTTGACTCTGACCAGCACTTCTCCTCCATCCTGCTCCACAGCACCTCCCTCTGGACTCTCAGCCTGAAATAGAAGAAAGAAAAAGAGAATAAACAAAAACAATCTGTTGGATACCTAATGGGTTTAACATGATTAAAAAAATCTGAAATAAATAATCATATGAATAAATACAAAATAATATATATCTCATAACAATAAATTAATCCAATGATTCTAATAAACAATATAATAAAATGTTATTGTTATTTTTAAATGTTGTTATTTTCTGCTTGTTTTTGCAATAGCAGAGTTTATTGCAGTCTGTAGACCTTTTTTTATTTTCATTTAAAAAATTTTTTTTACCCTTTGTGTTGCTTCTGTTTGAATTAGCAGACAGCCAAGTCACAGGACTAATTCTAGCCTATCATTATATACAACGACGATGTGATTAAAAATGCTATTATGAAATCAAATGATCAATAGGAAAATCAAAACAACAACTTTGCAAGAACATTTTGATAAAACTAAAGGAATTAAATAAAAATGAAATGTAATAAACTTTGTTGACTGTGACAAGAAGGATGAAATACATCTTTATGATAATGAGCAGTCTGAAATGTACTTCAAAATGTAAACATTTCATGGTTATATTATGCATTTTGTTTTTATTTGTTCATATTAAAATTTATTTCATAATGTTTTGTTTAAAGTAATAGAGAAAATGTGCTTAAATTCACTTTTACTGTATGCCATTATATAACTTTGCTGGTTGCCTCACATGGTTGTCTACATGATCTCTTACCTTTGGACAAAGCGGGTACCAGTTGAAGCACTGGGAGGCCTTGTCCTCAAACATCCAGCCGTCAAGTGGGATAAGGATTTCACCAAGAAACACCTTCCTTTTCAGGGTTCCTGAATGCCACACGGAGGCCTGCAGTCTCTTTCCAAACAGCAGGTGGCGCTCTATGTGATACTGTCAAAAAGCAGACAAAAAAATTCATTTAATTTGTCCAAGTCAAACATGACCCAACACCAAATTTATTGTCATAACTGCTTCTTATCACCTTGAAAACTTCATTATAAACCGGATCAGTTGTGTTTTTCTTGACGGTTGTCTTCATTTTGCCACTCTTTTCCGGCAGCACATAGAGTTTGACGCATCTATACAAAGCAATAACACATGCAGGATGCTGAGGTTTTGATGGAGAATCACACAACAAAATGGGGTCGTACCATGCATGATGCAGAGTGTTATATTTGTTATCCTTACGGGTGACACTTCTTCTTCTTGCTATCTCCGTAGGTAAGATTTCTGCAGGCGCCAACTGTTATCTCCAGACAGGAGGTGCTGGTGTTGTAGGCCAGAGCCAGCTCCAGCTCTCCAGCCACCTTGACGTTCTCAAAGAGACTGCAGTCTGTGCTGATGCTGCTGTTACTGCCCTGAGGAAGTGAATTACAGGTTGTAACTTCCCATGTTATGTATAAAAGGGGAGAAGGACACAGTACAAAGGAGTATAGAACATACAGAGAGGTATTTTTGTATATGAGCTAACAGGTTAGATTGATCACAATCAGATGAGATATTTCAACCGTCACAGGATGTTTTCCCCTCATATTATTAGCTTCTACTTACTCTCTTTCCTCCAGAGCACTCAGAACCGAAGGAAGTTTCTTCTTCTGCCCCGGTGGAGGAGCCCTCGTGGTCGCTGTCTTTGCATTTCTTGAACAGGTTTGGAAGACTGGGGCCTTTAAAGAGCTGAATAAAGAAGGCAGCCAATGTCTTTACTGAGTTTCAAAAAGCTTTTACAGTCTGATAGTTTTTCATTCTAATAACCTGTAGGGACCAGTAAATGTCTTAGATTACTTTCAGTCATGGCCTTTGATGGCCTTGTTCAGTGGTCTCATCAGCCTATTTGGATTGTGAACATTCTCACTCAGTTAGTTAGTTTAAATAAGTTAGCAGCAGAAAAGAAAGACGAGGGATTTGAGTTGCATTTGTTGCAACTTATATGTCTTAGGCCAATAAAGGTGAACTGGAAATATTGGTTTCATCTTTTGTTTGCAAAAGTGTTGCAGCTGGCTTACAGTGCTGGATTTGTTGATGTCTGTGTCAGACAGACTCTTTTGGGTGCTGTAGATGAAGCCTGACCGTGTCCGGCTGTTGTCAACGCTCAGCAGGTCTCCTCGCACATCGTTCTGAGAAGTGGAAATCTCTGTAATGAGAAAAGAGAAACACACACACACACAAACACACACACACACACAAACACACACAAAACAATTTAGAGCAAGACGATTCAACAAATGTTCTATTAAATATCAAATGACTAGTAGTGTGGTTTCAAAGGGGTTTTTTTTGCGACATGTCATTGCTATCTATGTCCATCATCCTGTGCAACATTCTGCTGACGCACTTAGGATTATGAGCTGAGAGGCTTTTGTTGCATCAAATCATCATTTCAGGCAAATGACTTCCTTTGTGGTTACTACTGTGCATATATATTCAGCTCATCGGATGATGAGATAACATCCAGAGGAAGTGATGCACACACTGTTGATACTTTACATTTCAGGTTGTTAAGTAAAGAATTTCTCAACATGGTTTAACTGACTACATCTTTAGTGATGCATAAACTTACTTTTAATATGACTGGTGAAGGAAGCCATCAGATTTTCCATTGATTTGGTAAAAGGTTTTGAGTTTTTAAAATCCTGCAGATCAAACCACAACATTAATCAGCACTCAGTTTATACATTTCACACGTATACTGTAAAGTTATGCTGGAAAATTTGTCAGTATTTTACCCCAGATCTGCTCAGAAAATGATAATCCAAGTGGGGTGGTGGAGTGGGAGGTACAACTGCTATATGACTGTGAAAAAAAATATACAAGAAAACATGTCACTCCATGTTTTATGTGTTTCATTTCACAAATTAAAGCAGCTACAAACATTGAGATTTGTCATACCTCAGCATGTTGTAGGTCTTTAATATTTTTTCCCCAACAGTCTCATATTTATCTGCAAAGAACATAAATATTGTGGATGAATGCACTATAAGCGTGAAAGCAAAATGTTTGCAAACTATCAAACAGATGCAAGTTCACCAACTTATCATCTTAGGTATGTTGACAGGAACATCAAATATGACTTCCCTGTGACTGTGTAAACTGTGCCTGAAAATCATTATGCTCTCGCATCATGGCCAAATCTGACATGATTAGCAATTATGTTAAGATTAAAAGGAAGCATTTAAATGTCCTTATTGTTTTAAGAACTCCACACACACACACAATTAAATATTACCATTCTGTCTCTTATAACAATAGTTTACCATGCTGTAAACTGAATACTGAATAATTGAGTAACTTTTAAACTCCATATACAAACAAACACAACCCATATTTTATTAATCAATGCAGTTAAACTGGGTGACATCAATAATTATTTATGAGTATTGGAAACAAACCTGTGGTGACAGGAAATTTCTGTGCCCTCTCCTCTAAGAACCATTCTCCAGACCGGATCTTCACATCCCTGTGGGGAAGAAAAACACAGAAATGAGACGGTAACATTATTAGTGGCACTCGTACTGAAAAAGAAGAGGTGGAAGGAGAAGTACAGCTCTTCTAATTACTGTACCTGACAGCATTATTATTGTATTATTTTTAGGTCATGCTATCATTGTGCCTTTTACATATTCTTATATACAATAGATACTTTGAGTCTTACTTTTGAGAGAAGCGACTAATGTGTTCTGTATATTAAACATGTAATAACTTTTTTTTTTGACCACATTACCTGACATATCATCACCTTTGAAGTTGATATAACAAACTTGTTAGCAAACAGTTGCCTTTTTACACATTGCAATGTTATTCATTTGTAAGTCATGTCTGATAAATGTTAGTAAAGTATGTAAAGTATTCACTTTCTTTAAGCTCAGCTTTTCAGACAGTGAACAGTGAGCTGAAACTCATTATGCAGCTTCCTAAAGATGATTCCCTGAGGATTAATCATTAGGAGCGAGCACTTTCACATTGCCTTTATTCTAACAATATCGATAAAAGGTTTTAAAGAGGCATTGTGGAATTAAAGAAAGTCAAGATTTAAAGTTTAAAGGGGGAAAACAACAGTTCACATGAAATGTCTCATTATAGTTAAACTGAGTAAAACCCAGAAAGTAAGTCAGCTAGAGTCAGCTAGTCATTTTGTGCTCAGCATCACTGAGTCAAATCAGGCAGTTGCCTTTGCCTGAAGCAGCTGCCTTAACTCTCTACCGCACCTGTAGGCGTGGCAGACCGTGCACTTCCAGCCCGCTGCTCCCATGCCCACGCGGCATTTGCTGCAGATCCGGTGGCTGCAGCCGCGGCAGACTTCGCCCGAGTTCCAGAACTTTCCCAGTGGCCTCTGGCATCGGGCGCAGGTCCGCTCGCCGTACTGCCGGGCATAACTCTTTGCACCTCTCCTTCGAAGCTCTTGGAGCTCATATTTCATCCTCCTGAGATGGAGATGGAGGCAAACACAAACACAAGGCGATCAAAAACATCTTCACCACTGTTGCAGCGAGCTTCACAAAGAAAACTTATCTTCTGTAAGTATTTAAGTTAAAAACTTATTTTCAGATCATTTACTTAAGATTTAAACATAATGTCTTTATATTTTCTTATCCAGATTATAAAATATACTGAAAAACACAGCGGGAACCAAAATGAAGTAGCTTTTTGTAACAGACAAAAACACAAAATCATATTTCACTGACATTATGATTCTTTTTGTTAACCTTGTTCCTTTCTCATAATGATAACTGAAATGAGGTAGTAGAGCCTCCTTTCAGCATCTGTATTTCCCACAAGTAACTATGACAGTGGTGAACAATGACTCACCTTATCCTGTCCTCTTCTATGGCACGTAGCTGTTTGTCTCTCTGAAGAACATCCAGGACTCTTTCTCTCTCCAGAGCTTGAAGAAAACTTAAATCCATCTTTAAAC
This sequence comes from Lepomis gibbosus, assembly GCA_029875015.1. NCBI lineage: Eukaryota > Metazoa > Chordata > Actinopteri > Centrarchiformes > Centrarchidae > Lepomis > Lepomis gibbosus. The sequence goes on from JAPMOB010204477.1 coordinate 7,091, forward strand.
AACAGCCTCTGCTCATCTGTCACTGGTCCACTCCTCTCTGTCTCTCTTCCCCTCTGCTTCACGTTTCTTCTTTTTGTTACAGTCTCCTCCTCCTCTCCTCTTTAACCCTGCCCCTTTACTTGACCGAGGCTCAGACGCCCACTTTAGTCTTCTGGAGCTGAAAGAGTAACAAACCCCACCCAGTGAGATTGTAAAGGTTATTCTATGGGATGGTCCTTATCCAGATCTCCACAGAATCTCCATACACGTCAGAGTCAGATATAGCCCTCCTGAGCAGGTAGTTGTGTTTCCACTTGGACAATTAAACGTCAGTGTCTACCCTGTCAATTGAGGAAAAATCCTCCTTTAATATTATTTTATCTGAAGGCAAGTGAATAACCACACGTCTGCTGTTTGATAATACAGATAGTCCGCGAGCCAGAGTAACCTCAGAGCTCCTCTGAGCAACACAGGACATTTGAAAACAAATTACCACATTTGGGCAATATCCTGATTTGTTTCCCCTGGTCTTTTCTCACATTGCTCATGTCCTCATCTTTCACTGCTTTGTCAGTGTCACAAAACCCCCACCCCCCACACTAGTGTTCAACCCCTCTCTTGGCAAACCACCAGCTTCCTCAGCTGCAGAAAGAGCAGTGATGCTTCACTGATGGCAGGGCTGCAAAACAAACCAAATGCCAACCCTTGCATTATTGATGGCTGATGTGCGTCTGTGTTCTAGTTTCTTTTTTCTTTTTGTTTTTTTGCAGGTCAGTAGACTTATTCAAATCTTATAAAAGCAGCTAAATATCCATTTTTAAAAAAAGGCAACACCTGAAGCTTTACATTTTGTAAATAAGGATAGCTGTTTTGTAAAATTTAAATGAAGACTTAAATATTTTATTTATCATTTATTTTTTATTTTGTGAAATACACGTTTGCTTTCATGCCAATAGTTATATGAGAAAATTGATACCACTCTTATTTCTCTATGTTAAATATGAAGATATTTCCTAAAATGTCAGACTATTCTTTTAAGCTCCCATTCATCTCATAAGAGGGTTCAAATAGTGCTCACCTCAATGAGGGAAAAAAAACATTTCTCTCTTCAGCACTAGACAAGTGAAGCATGGCGAGCAGAGAGGAAGTGGCCTGCTGAATAGCTGGATGCCAGTCTGTGATGCTAGATAAGAGCCTGTCCTTGTTACTATCCAGAGCTGCCAGGAGGCCGGAGAAAACAGCGTCAGCCGTAATTAGGCTCTCAGAGGGACACAGCGATTATCTGTCCTCTGCTGACGTGCGCCATGCCTGAAGGGATTCTCTTAAGTTGTAAATATCAATGAGGTAAAATGTGAAGAATTCTACAAGAGGAAGGTTGTGATGCAACGGACGTTTCACCATCTGTAATTTGATTTCTCTTTTAAATACCAATATCTGATTGACAGTTTGACAGGAGCCTGTTAAGTGTATAGGGGATGATCATCAGCACATCAATGCAAGTACACTCATATCACTCTCGCTTCTACAATGCAAGGGACTGTAATGATTCAGGCTATCCGTGGTTTGGTGGTGACTATGACTTGACATACGAGAAGAGAAGGTGGTCTGCCCACCACAGCTGTGACAGTAAAGAACACCTGACTGATTACAAGGGCACCCAAATAGATTGTTAATGCTGTGAGAAAGAACAAACTGATCACAGGGTCTCTGACACATTTCCCACCCAGAGCGTGGTTTCCTGGAAGACCTGTGTGAGCGACTGCATACCTCATGTCAGGCCTGGCGGCATGTTTGCGCTTACAGCCACAAGCAAATTCCAAGTAAAAGCCCATCAACGGTCATGCTTGCACGTTACAAGCTCTGACACACAAACTGTGGGTTATTTATTTTAGAAATTATGACCTGTTCTTCCAAAACCTGACGTCGTCACACAAACCCTGCAGAGAACTGAAAGTATGTCAAACTACTATGCAGGACTTTGTCTGCATGGTGTTGACATCTGTGTATTTTTAAAACCGTGCAATTGGTTTCCAAGTACTTTAAGAGCTCATCTTTGTGCAGTTCTTTACAGTAACTAAAGTGTTACACATAATCACTAAGTTGGAGTTACAAGGAAACTCACTTGTGACAACAACTTTGTACATTTTCACTGTAATTCACTGAGAAACATAACACAGTGAGTTGCACTTAAGAGAAAAAGAAAACAATGATTCGAATCTGCAACACATGTACAGATTAATACATATGGCTTAGTCAACCTGTGACACAAGAACGTAGAATGTCAATACACCTCATGCAAATTTCTCAGCTTTGATCATTTTTTCTACAGTGGCATCTGTCAGCAGGTTTCTACAGAGATTGGCAGACAAAACCTTGTTTATTCTCCTGCCAGCAGGAGACAACAACAATGCAAGAAAATGCAAGAAACTTCTACTTATACAGTGCATTCAGAGACGTATGCACCTTACTGCAGCAAACCCTTTGCTGCTAAATCTCAAATGAGACATCACCTTGCCTGAAGAAAAAGTACTGAGTCAGAAAAGCCTGTTGTACAGCAAAGTCAAAAGGAAAGCAAACTTTGGTTTGTGATATGAAAACTAGGTCACTTTAGACGTAAGAGGTGCAGAGTAGAAAGCTGCAAGATCTTACCTTTGGGCTCACTGCACTGCCGGAGTGGCAAGCTTGAGGAAGTGGCAGATTTTATAACAAGAGGGAAATGTACAGAGCTTGGTTTCCTTCCTTTTTGCATTCACATGTTGCGATCTGGAGCTGGCAAACAGAGCAACTGCTGGTTGACTATATCTCACATTGGGTTTGTAAGAGTTATTTTGTGTTGGGTGTAATACTGTGTGCAGAAAGTGTTTCTGTAGAGGCCAAAATATAATAGGAAAGGAATAAAGAATACAAGTCAATGCCAGTGTGGAAGAGTTTTATATGGAATTGTGTATTTGACCAATAGCTGCCATTTCTGACAAGACTGAAAAACAGCTCTACACATAATGGAAATGGATAAATATTTTCCACAGATGACCTACTGAGCTCAACTTCCAGACAGTTACTGTGAGGAGCAAAGATAAAAAGGCTGAACAGAAACTATGAAGATACCAGAAATAATTTTAGCTACTCACTCACTCACACACACACACACACACACACACACACACACACACACAC
>JAPMOB010204482.1:0-10254 GCA_029875015.1 Lepomis gibbosus
CAGTTAGTCATGCACTGTACCAAATCCCTTTCGGAGTGAGTTTAAAGAGTCATTGGCAAAGTGACATCTATCAATGTCAGTTTTCCCACATGCATTAATTAATCATAGAGTCTGGACTGATGTGGGCCATAATGACACATGCTAGTCTCAGGCCTTGATTATAATTGGCATGGACACCTAGTTGGAACTCAAAAAAAACTAAGCATAATTTCATACTGCCAGGCAACTTTTCTGATCCCCTCACTTAACCAATCACTTCAGGGCCAGAGCCTTGCAAAGTTATTGCTGTGATTTTAATAATGTTGGCGTGGAGAGAATTTCTGTTTTCAGCTAAAATAAGGGTAAGTCTTTCTGTTAAGTAAAGCCAGATTAATATTTTAAGATTACAATGTACTTTTTTGGAATGCAAAAGCTCTACGTTAAATATTGTATATTTGTACAGTGACGCAGACCTTGGCTAATGGTGTCTGCCTACAAACAACTTTCATTCAGTATAGGTTTCACATAGGGCAGTCAGTGGAGACATCCTTAAAGAAATCTGAAGCCTAGGCATTCCAAAGTGTGCTAAAATGCTTGGGGCTTCTTGTCTCAGACAATTAACTTTGACAGAATGATAACTGGTTTTACACAGCCTTGCAGTCCTACTTTCATATGGCAGCTAAAGAGCCTTACGAGCTGAAGAGTAGTATTTTAACAAAGTTAGAGGTTTAGTGCCTGTTTTGTCTCATGTCCGCTTTCATACTATATTTAAAATCCATGTGTCCGTGTGTGACAAACCATTTTCTGTATGTGCACCAACCAAATGAATGAAATGATTACATGACGACTCCAAATACTCAGTGAGTACTCAGTGACGTGTAATTGCAGTGATGTGAAAAAATTAACGGAGCTTTGTTTAACAGTCTCTACCTTCTCATCTAAGGAACAAATTCTTAGTTAATCTTCATAGAGTTTTCCACAGCCTTGTACACAATCATGGATTAAGAAGATTAAGAAAAAGCTCATGTCACATAAGGAGTTAGTTACCAACATTTTAAGCTGAATTATGGGCCATTTTTTACAACTGGTATAATATAGACATGAATGCTTTTGGAAGAAATGATAACAATGCTGTTGAGATGCATTGAATATTCCTGAACAACTAAGAACAAGGCAATACATGGCCATTCCTCAACCGCTTACATACAGGAAAATTAAGTTTCTGTTGATGGCAATCCATGCTTTAAAACAAACAAAGATTTAAACTGAACAGTCAAGTAGAAATTGTATTCCAAGGTTGTTTTCCAAAAGGGAACTCTTTGATTACCTTGATTTATTAAATATGCTTTACTGTTCTCTCTGAGTCTGTCAACCTGAACTCTAGCAACAAAAGCAATGGGGAGTAGGAAGATTAGTAGAAACACCCTGTAAGGTCAATGTGTTGAATCAACTCAACCCTGTGGAAGGCATTTTTAGGGCATAGGGCCAGATTTCTGCACAGTACATTAAAGCACATACAAAAATTGTATTGCACCATTGTTGCCTGATCATCTCTCAAATGAATATGCATATACGTGAAGGTCTACTACACTGATTACTTACTTGCAAGTTTCTAAAGATGGCAGGTAAATGGCAGTTCCATTCCAGTGCACCTGTTTAATAAATTATAGGGAGGCCTGTGTCTTCAGGCACAGAATACATCTGTAATGAGGCACACCACAATAAATCTGGCAGTCTCAGCTAGTACTGTATGAGCCCTGTTTTCTGCCAAAGTCATACCAGTAAATATCAAGGGGCTCATCTCATTCAAAGTGCAGTTAAATTGTGCTTTTGCATGAAATGATGCATCTTGCTTGCCTGTTTTTTGCACCAAAATGTGTCTGCACTGGCAGTAGGACCGATAAGTGGTGCAAAATTCTTCAACACTCACTGCATCAATTCTTCAACACACACTGCATCACAAAAGCAGTAAACCAGAGCGTTACAAACATTAAAAAACTACAGCAACAGGTACCTACTGACAGTTTGGAAGAAGGGAGACTTTGGTCCACCAACAGTATGTTTTATCAAATTTCCCAATCACTCATTTATGTTAGCTCCTCCATTTGGACAGATAGCATACAGTGGGGTTGTTTGAGCTTGTGGGTTGAGTGTCTTTTGGTTTGTTTTTTCAAAGCAAACAATGACCTGAATGCAGCTGAAAGCTGCAAAGTGGGGCACTGGTTCTCAGTTCGATCAGTAATACCAGCAGGCCTTTCACATTACTGTCAGTGGACGTACAAAAAATATTGCTTATTTCACCTTTAAGCTATTGACTTTCTTTGGAGCTAAAGCATTAACGGGTGTACTGTATGTTTATTTAGTTATTTTGTTGGGTGGTTTTATTGTAGGCACTGTTGGAAGGCCACATTTCCCTCTGTGGATAGTAAAACTCGAACAGAATTCTTTCACCTCTCTTTGTCTTTTCTTCCCTCCTTCCCTCAGAGTGGTGATAAGATGCTCAGCCTATTTGACCAGACTATTCTGTTTGCTCTTATCAGCACATCTGATCACACCACTTTTAAAAGGGATGGTCTTAGAGTAAGGCTTCTTGCTCTGTTCCCTTCTTGTTGCCCTGTCATTGCAGTGTTCAATTAGGCCCTATGGGCCCCCTGATCCAACCCCTTTTAGCCTTCCCTTCAGCCCCTTCTAAACACCTTGACTGTGACATTCCCTACTGGCTGTTTAGCAAAAGGCAATGACACACACACACACACACACACACACACACACAAGTGTATGTGCACGCACTTCTAAATGCATACCTGATTAATCACAATTAGCGTGCAATTATGCGCTAATAACGTGTGAGCATCTGTGTTTGTGCATAAGTATAAGTGTCTGCATTGAGCTAGTTGTGTGTGGTTCCTAGTACTTGTCAGCATTTCAGTCTGTTTGTGCTCTGTGACTGCTGCAGCATCTGAAACCCTCTTGCAAACTCTCTCATTGTGGTCATTACTGCAAAAACTTCTATTTCTCTACACTGCTTTTTACAGAGCAGACTAATCCCAAAATGTAGGACAACATGCACAATCTCAGGTTTAGGTTGAAATATGAAATACAGGGTAAATAGACAGAAAATGCTATATAAAATAGTAAACATCTTATAAGTGCAGTTTCAAAATCTTTGAAAACTTTGTGAAACATGTTTGCTAGAAACGTTCACAATGATTGGATTCCATGGACACTGTTGTGATTGTGTATGGACAGAGTAGTTTTTGAATAAAGCAAGTGATCACAGTCAAAATCAATCAATGCTACATGCTCATTTAAATGGATTGCATGGGGCCACAGGGGAACGAAACATCACCCAAGGACAGCTATTATTAGATGCTTATAATTGTGTGCTGCTTGTTCATCTACGATGCCTCCTTCATCATAATCGAAGTGACACAAACACCACACACATCAACAGAGGAAACAAAATGGACAGCCAAGCCTTTTTCACCTACAGCAACAATGCTACTTCACAATATTGTCTGCACTGAATGCAACTGCACTGAAACAAAAAGTATAAACAGTTCAACAAACAAACAACAGCAAGAACAGCTCACTAATTCAAGCCACAAAAGGATGCGTGGATGTTTAATTTCTAAGGGTGTACATGTATGGGATGAACTGAAATGAATAGGATGGTGATACATTATTTAGCTGATATGATTTGTAAAGGGACAGACTGTGTTGGGAGGAGACATTTGTTGAGGGGTTGCAAAAAAAGGTTATATAAGAACAGTGTTTCCCACATATAGATCTGGGCAGGCCGACCATGTATATTAATGTATGAGAGAGAGTTGTTATCTATCACATTACAAGACGCGAACAACAACACAGTGAAGACCCATTCACTACAGTAAAGTTATTTACTGCGGTCTAAATGTTATAAAGTGTTGGAACAATCCCATTATAATATTCAGTCTAGCCCAATAACTGTTTCGTTACGATCGAACACATTTAGCTGCGCTCACATTGCTGAGCCTCCGGTGAAAGATCCACAAATAGCGTTGGTGACTAAAATGCAGACAGGTCGGCTAAATGCAGTAAATGTAACGTTATCATGTAACGAGGATGGATTAGTTCAACCTCAAGCTGATAAAAATATTACTGTGACACTGCAGTGGGAGTTTACCTAAGTTTCCAGCATGTTGTGCGAAGCTGTCCTGTCTCCCTGTGAGTCTGTTTATAGCTGCTTTTACACTGTTGTTTTTTCCAGGGGTATTGTGAAAATGGATATAGCTGCGCTGTGTGAAAGGTAACATAACGGAGCAGGAAAGAGGGGTTAAATTTGATCTGCCTCCGAGCCAGGAACATTGGAACATGTCTGTGTGAAAAGCCACAGCCAGCATGCCATTGTTTCCGTGTTTATTGCGGGATCTCTGTAATAAGCAGTTGTGTTTCAGATTATGCTCGCTCATATGAGAGTTCGAGCTGAGCACACGTATGAGCACACACTTGGTTGCAATCTTAAAACTGCAACACCAGTGGCCGCTGACATCTAAACATTACCACTGTCAACTGAAATGAAACATTTAATAAGAGGCTAAATTAATTTTGGCCCCCTCCACAGACGAGCAGATTGGCATTCAAGGGGGAAAAAAGCATTAGGTCAAGACATTCAAAAGTCAAATCCAATCACACTGCCCCACAGCAGTACTTCACACCACAAGCTGCCAGATAAGCCTTGCTGGAACATGTCATTTCAATGGCCAAGCTGTGATTACTGCTCAGCTACAGATGTCTTCCTCAACAGGTCTGCAGTGGAGATTAAATTGATTATCAAATGTATAGATATAAATAGAGTAATGTATTCTAAACAGATACGAGTGCCATCACAACCAGAGATGGCTTCCATGCATGCAATCATCTGGCTGTTATGTGTAATCATCTGAAAAATTTCAGATGATTGCAAGCAGGAAGTCCTTGAAGGAAAATTGCAAAACAATAACCTGATCACAGGGCCTTAAGAAATGACAGGGTGTGTATGTGTTAGACCCACTCACACATTAAGGCAGCTGCGAATATCCTGATATATATGACAGTCATTTATCTTTCCTTTGGTTTTTAACTCTCTGAACTCTAGCCTACTGTCAATAAATGGTGGACATATCGGTAAGGTTTTGGTTTTGATGTTGATTTATTCTTGTTCTGCCTTTTCCTGATGTGTTAGTTGGTATTCGCATATACTGAATGAAGTAGGTCATTTTTCTTATTGCTGCCGTACAAAGGAGAATAGTATGATAGATTCCCAGGAGAGCAATAAAAACAGACCATCCTGCAAAGTGGGCAATGGATTGGATAATAGTATAATAATATAATCTGTGTGCTATTTAATTGTTGTTGTGCTCTCTTTCAAGAATAGACTTACTGTCAACAACATGATTCACTCATGTAGCCTGTATTCTATTCCATGCAAGAGAAGGGGGCTTACTCATTAACTTATAATTGCACTGGGACTTCTTAAATATCATGTAAAATATTATATATGTCACAAACACAAAGACATGACAAGACAAAAGACCATTTCAGACCACTTTTGTTGTACATCCTCTCGCAAGTAGGGCTACAGACATATTTTGGACTTCAAGGATATGGTCACCGACAGGAGATTAGATTTACTCCTTTACAAGTGATGCAACATAGCGTGTCATTCAGAGGATTTTGTTTTTAGTTTTCAGGGACTGAGAATAAAACTTCACAATCAAAAATTTGTTGCCGCGACCTGACAATTTAAAATTGTGTCAGCAGGGGCTTTAGTATAGATCATCTCTCTTTTCCTCAGCATGCTGTCATTAGAGCTGCACATCAAAATGTCTACAAGTAGTATGTAGGAGTGAGATATGACTGAAACCTAACACTACTTTATGGTTTAGTAGTATCGTAAAATATTACTGGTGCTAGAATTTGTGTTGCAATCAAGAAGCTTCAGTAAACCACCATGTAATCATTATAGTTTTGTAAAGATTGTTCTGGAAAAACAATTACGGCCTGTAGAAATATTACAACAAGACTTATTTAATTACAGTAACAACTGCAATGTTGGTCAGTGCTTGTAGCCTTCCTCTCTTCATATAGAAATATTTACAAATGTACTTACTAGTATCTATTGTCACTTGTATTTCTCTTACTGTATTGATGCTTGTATGTTTTTCCTGAAATATAAGTCGCTTTGAATAAAAGCATCTGCCAAATGAATAAAATATACTGGACCATCCATACTTCCTCACCACAAAGCTAGCGTCTTATAGGGATGGATGGGTATCACTACTCGATACCTTAATGGTATTGACGAAACAGCCCAGTATTGAGTAGATTCATAACGCGGCCAGTCAAACCAGTACTTCAATCGATACTTTTTACAACCAGATCACTGCAAAAAATTATTATTTGTATGGTTTTGCTTGTGGCAAAACATGTAACCAACGCACCGAAAGAAAGAGAAGAGCACGATTTTTTTTCCTTATGTGCCCTGCACCATAAACTGTATTTAAAAAGCATGATTTTAACAGCCACTCACCTTCGGCTGCAGCCTCAGGCATGTTCGTCACTGTTACAAGTTTGTCACCACAAACTTGATTTTCCATTGGTTTCATCTTCTGGTATCATTTAACACTACTCTGTACATTTTTATCTGCCATTCACATCACGTCACCGATCAATCACTGCCTTCCATCACATCAATTAAACGCTTTTGTGGCGCAGCAGCGATCAGTTGATTTTACAGCCTCTGGCTGCAGCTGATATCAGATGTAGTTGGTGTGATTGGCTGGACGTGCAGCCTCTCTTTACTCTGTATCTTTACACTCTTTAGTGTAGTTTAGTGACTGGGTTAAACAGACTCCGTAGTCATTTTATACTTGTTACTCTGTTTTTTGGAGGAGGTTTGCAACATACTAGTAAAGAAAAAAGCACTCGTTAACTTGTTAAAGTTAATAAAATAATTTCCGTTGTTTCCTTTCAACAAACATGTGTAAAAATGACCTTAAATTGATTAACCACAACTTATTTGGTTACTGAACTATGTCACTCCTCCTTTCTCATTCAAATCTAAAAAAATTCGCAAGCAGTAGTCTTTCCCCGTATAGTACTACCTGTGAGGATGACCTAATTAGAATGAGGAGAGTGTGATAGAATTTCTCAATACAATATATATAACAGTTTGAAACAAGAAAAAAAAAAATGGATCGCCTTGTTTGTCCATAACAATAAAAATAATAGGCTACCAATCAAATATTATGGCTTCAACAGGTGGCATTTTATGTAAGGTATCGAATGAAGTAGTCTATTGGTATCAGTATCACTTTAAGGGTACTGGTTTCGGTACTGGTATCATAAAATTTTACCCAAATCTAGTCATTGCCTACATTTACATGTGAACAACGATGTGACTACAACCAATTCTGTGACTTAATAATCTGATGAAAAAGTTTACAATCTGATGAAGCAGTTTACATGAATACCCTCAGGAGCACTGAAGGACACTGAAGTGAACCATGTTAGTGGCAACAGCATGGGACTGTCAGGGTTAGCATTTTACATTACATTTATTCATTTAGCTAACGCTTTGATCCAAAGCGACTTACAATTGCTATACATGTCTTGCTCAGGGACACAATGGTGGATGGGTCACCGTGGGGGACTGAACCCGGGTCTCTCACACCAAGTCTTATCCACTGCGCTATCACCATCCCTCGCAACCTTTTTCAGTAATTGGATGTTGGTACGGCAGGCATGTAGACACACTCTTAGAGCTGAACCAAATGAGTCCGACTTGTTTAACAGCCCCTTGACCCTTGGGAGGGAGCCTGTCTATTGCAGGTTACCCAGATTATACCAATTTAGCCTAATTTGGGTTGTCATGTGGGGCCCCCTAACCACCCACCATAACAGTCAGCAATCGACATGACACTGTGGGCCACATCATGCCTTGGAGGCTAAAAATCTGGTATTGATATTCTAAAGAGGGAAGTGATAGAAAGATGGTAAAAAAAGAGATGTTTCTTGATATCACTGTTAAGTGTTTGTAACTGTATGTGCACAATCAGTTATTCGAGAAGTAAGTAGAAGGGATATATTAACAAAGTGTGTGGCAACAAATACTGAGGTCAAGACAAGTCATAAGTTAAGAGGAATTCTTATTTTTATGATTCAGTGGTAAAAAAAAACATATATTATTATTATTATTAATCATCCAGGTTTGCAATTCATGTCTTCTAATGAATGGACGGTGATCGCTGCTAGATCTTAGAAGTGAAAGGATTTCTGTTTTCTGTTGAAACTAATCAACAAAATATTCAACAGATTTATTACTATTTTCAAAGTGTGTGCATCTTTTATTTTGAAGACGGATGTTGAAAAGGTTGGGAAGAGATTTAAGTCATAGTATTATTCAGACATACATCACAGTCTACTGGATAGATGCCACGGTTTTGAAGAGCCTAGAGTAATATTGAAATCTGTTCAAGGTATATTTGTCTACCGTCAGATTTGGATGTTTGTATTTTGTCTGTATTGTTTTTTAAATGGATATTATACTTTGGATGATTCACTGATTTCATGTGTGCATTGGTCATTTAGTCAAAACTGTGTGCCTTCCATTTTCTTGCCATAGCTATTGAATATTTCCTTGAGTTTTAAAGTAATTGAACTTGGCAATGATGGGTTGGGGTTACTTGGTCAAACACAATCCAACACTGTGAGTTGGAAAATTATCTGCTTTACAGTGTCTGTTGGGAGTTTGAGTTGGGCTTTTTATGAAGTCTTTGATCAGTATCTTGGGACTGTCAGATGGGTGTACCAAAGAAGATGAGATTGTCCTGTGGGCTTCTTGTTTGAATGTCTAGTGTGGATCCTTTCATGCTTTTATTGACTGCAGCATTGCTGTGGGTGAATTCAAGGCCTCAGATAAGTTAATTGACTTGTGGCAAATGACAAGAAGGTCAAGTTTATTATTTATAAATAAATAAATAAATAAATGCTAGAGAGGCTGTCAATTATGGTGCTCTATAAACTGTTTGTGCCTATAGATTATATATTTTATGCTGGATGGGTTGTCTTGAGGCATACTGGAGGATATTGCAATCTTACTCTGCTTTGATGGTCAATGAACACTTGCTGATTTGTGATATTTTCAGTATGTGTGAGTAATCTGTTCTCAGTGTAATCCACAGATTAAACCCTGAGTGGTTGGCAAATAGTTTGGCCTTGTGATGTATAATGATTGTATAGTATAAGCTTAAGATGATAGACATCAGAACTACCATGAAGTTTAATCCACAATTTCCTAACAATGTACATCCATATAACATGTTGAGCTGGACAAATGCAAATCTTAAATCACATTTCAACAAACGCCATTTAATTGTATACATATATTGATTGGTGTTAATTAATGATTTAACAGTCTACTAGTGTGATTATGCTTCTTCACTTTAGAGTTTAATTACATTATCATAATCAGCATGGTGGTTATGTGGGCTCTGTCCTAGTAGCATTACTGCCATAATCAAATTATGATTGAACTTAATATGTGAACAAGGAGCAAACTAGGTGACTGAAAGCATAACTAAATGTGATGATGTCTATGTTAGACAGTCTTCAAGCAGTGCACTTTTTCCTATTGTGAGGGTTTAAGCTCAAAATAGGCAAAATGCAGTTACAAGACATTTTTTTGAACATCGCCGTTTAAAGGGCACAAACCCAAAGTTATGAGATGTTTTCTTACTGCCGACACGTAATTGAGTACATTGATGTCACACTTACCATGTTAACTTTAAAAGTGAACAATATTGAATTACTATTTACTAAGAGACATGAAGGGCTCATTAATGCACTTAAGTTCCTTGAAGATAGTGCTATTTTTACCTCCATTTACAATCTCTAATTCCCTCTTCACTAAGAGACTGGAGGGAATAAATGCGACAGAACATATAGTCAACATTTGAAATTTCACACAGCTCATTATTTCTAAGCAGCTTCACCTCTTATGTTGCCAACTTTACTAATACCGCTGCTGTGTGCCAACCGCCGTTTGAGATGCCAATAAATGTTTAACATTACCACTGTCAAACTAGAGACCTCTGACTTTCAAAAAGCTGTTCCATGTTTCAGGCAAAATCACTCACAAACTGTTCTCTTCACTTGCCTGTAACATCTGATAAACTCACTAAAAAAGAAAGTTCCCTCCAGACTAATTGGATAAAGGATAGGCGATATATTTGACCAATTGTTCCAAGGAAACTT
>JAPMOB010204483.1:0-17361 GCA_029875015.1 Lepomis gibbosus
TATTGGAATGAAAAGGATTAAGAGTATTTATGAAAATCGATTTTACGGACAATCTGCACAGATCCTGTGTGTTCAGTGTACTAGCGGATGTAGAGTGCTGGGACTCCCAGGATAGGCTGAGCAACCCACAGGCGCCCTCTAGTGATAGTCACAGTTGTGGTGCTCGTTGAAATACAGTGGCTGAGAGAAGTTGATAGCACTGTAGTGTAAAACTAATGTCCTTTAACACAATTTAGAAGACATTTTAGGAGCAGCAATGTGTATTTAAAAGCTTTAAGGTCCTGCAGCTACGTGATGTTCTCAAACAATAGTTTTCAGATTTATTGAGACGTTATCTTATATTATTTAAATTTCCTACATCTTTCCAGCACTTTTTTATTTTACTTTATTTTCCAAAGACATGTTGATTTACAGTACATAGATATAAATTGTAACATATAGGATGTGTTCAGGTGAAAACAACTAGAACACGTGTTCAAATTAAAAAGTTCATTTCCAGATTTCTGTTTAGCTATTATGACAAAAAAAGTCATTAGTATTATGTGAAATTAACCATTTAAAATCCATAAATTGTATATTATGAAGGCTAAAGTTGAAACATTAATTTAATTAAATAGGATTACTGTATTAGAAGGTTTATTTTTACATTTCTAAACCAGTTGTTCCCGCCTTCTGACCCTGCTAACTAACTCACTGTCTCCCTGTTCTCCTCTGTGCAGCATGATTTTGTGCGCCGGGAACGCTCGCCGCGCATTCTCATCGACCTCATCCAGAGGACCAAGGATGCAGTGCGTGAGCTGGACAATCTGCAGTACCGCAAGATGAAGAAGATCCTCTACCAGGAGAAACACAATGGACCCATGGGAGAGAGCCAGGAGGAGGAGGAGGTGGGTGGAGAGAGAGAGGGAGGAGAGAAGGGTGGAAAAAGAAATAATACAGAGATGAGAATTATAGAGTTTGTCTGGAGTAAAAGTGGAGAACAAGGGGTTAAAAACATGAAACCAGTTGAGCTCCACTGAAACTCTGTTCACAATTCTCTAACTTTCACCTGAAAAAGAAGAAGTTTGATGTCAATTTTAATTTGCTGATGGATTTTGTATAAAACTACATTCATTTTTACTATCACAGAGGGAAACTTTGATATAATCACAGGGAACAGCAGCAGAAACAATGATAGAGCCAACTGAGACAATAGTTTATAAAATAAAGATGAAAGCTAAAGCACTAATAATCAGCAGTCGGGCAGGCATAGGCCATATACAGCAGTGTAGGGCTGCTGCTAATATTTTTAAATTCTTTATCATTTTCATTTATTTTATTGATTAATTGTTTGGTCTATAAGATATCTGAATATCTCAGATATATCCCTTCATTGTGCAGTATTGAATATGATGAGTGAAGAGTAAATATGAGATAACTTATATACATGATGATTCCAACAGTGCCCGTCACAATTTCATATAACACAAGTCTTTGTCAGTCCCAACCCCTAAGAGAATCGCTCTATAATGATATTAAACAGAGAAAATCAGGAAATCTTTACTTTCGAGAAGATTTGACCTTTTGTGCTTGAAAAATTACTGAAACTGTAAATAACAATAATCAGTTATTGAAATTGTTGGATGATAATTTTTCTATCTATCAATAATCTTATATCAATTAATTTACTTAATTTACTTTTCAGCTCTACTGCAGTTGATCAATTTCTTATCATAATAGCACTTCCACTGCAGTGAGGGAGTTTTTCATTTTATTCGAGTCACCATGCAGGATTCTTCAAGCTCAGGTTGAAAGCACAAAGGTGAGGACAAGCTTGTTTCAAGCAATTCCACCAAAAGCACCCAGGACTTTTTGTCCCAGTATCTACTTTTCAAGGAACTAAAAGGTTCCTTCGGCCTATTGCTGTGTATATTTTCCACCGTGGTCTAAAGACCTGAAAAGATTGGGCAATTTAACAAGCTGATGTATGTTCTTACTCTGATGTACACCATACAAAACCACAGATAGGCATTATTATTTATTACAGACATTATTATTATTTAACGTCACTGTCCATGAGCAAATTTGATCAGAATGTAATGAAAAACCGTATGATTGACCACTAAAAATAGCTAACGTTAGGAGCAGATCAGCTAGCAGCACTCACATCCTGTGTCTGTCTGAGCGTCAGAGGAACATGATTTTTAACCTATTTTATTACCTGTTGTAATCACCCTGTCCGCTTGTTTTGGAGGAGGCGACCTACTTCGGCTCCTTGTAGAAACCTCCTGACTGATAACAACTTAACAATTGCTCAGTATTTAGTTAGCTGTAAACACACTGCAAGATAAGCTGCACACAGCTGCTATTTACAAGCTAAAAAAATAATGCCTATGTACAAACTCAGGCTGACCTCAGACCGACATTGGCGAGACTTGTGTGTGCTATATGGGTGTTGGCTGTGGTTTATTGGTTTGAAACAAGCAGTGTTAGCAAAGTGGAAACAGCCGAATTTCTAGACTTAACGAAAGTACATTGTACTCAACCATTCAGAAATACACTGCAAAGGCAAGCAGGGGGTTGTACTTTGGGCAGGGACCTTTTAGGAGGTAAAATAAAGTTCCTGGAATTTAACATAGACCCCTGGTTCCGGTGGTGGAAACACAATGAGTACCTCCGAAGGTTCCTAGTTTCGGGGTAAAGTTCCTCCGGTGGAAACGCAGCTTAAGTCTCAAAGAGACAGAGAAACCACATACTGTAGTTTTGTCCAAAGTGGACTTCTTAACTTCTGTTTCTGATATCCAGAAATACATTTGGGAGCTGCTCACAGCAGTCCAGCACTTTGACATCACAACAAATGGGAGCCACGGTAGCCTGACATTGAGATGAAATGTCCCTTAGCTGACCTGGCCTGAGGCAGCAGCCACAATAGTGTCATCCTACACCACGTGAAGTAATTCAGAGCAGCCACCAGACCTCACTGCAACAAGATGCCGCTGAAGGAGGTTTACTGAGAATACCTGCAGTCCCAAACCTCGTTTTCTGGTTCTAGGGGAGACGCGCTGCATGTGGAAAGGCTGATTACAACACCCTAATATAGTCTGTTAATGCAGTCTTAACTGCTGCACTGCTGCTGCCCCTAAAAGCTCTGCAGTTTGATTCCCTTTATCTATCCTGTACACACGCTCAAGTGTCCTTCTGATCTGCAGACATCTCAGTCAAATGAATGTGCATTAACACAAGTGAATGATACAAACACAGTCACATGAACAGTTTGAGGTCAATAGGCAATTTAGCATGAATGTGACTCTAATGCAATCTTGAGGTCATTAGTTAATTTCCCTTTATTGAGGTGTCTGAATTTAATGATTTTGAAGAGGCCTGTGTAAATTAGTGAAAGACACAGGGGATTCTGCATGTATATTTGTATCTGTGTACAATTTTCTTCAGGAATATGTGATGTTAACTTGCAGGACAGTGAGGCAGCCAGTTGTAAGATGAACAGCCTAGGCAGTAACCACTCCATCCCCAGCACCTCCGTCAGCACGGGCAGCCAGAGCAGTAGCGTGAACAGCATGCAGGAGGTGCTGGACGACAGCTGCTCCGACATGACCATGATGCACCCCCAGGACTACAGCAGTACCCTGGAATCCTCCCCACACACCAACAAGGTAAAGGTCAGGGGTGAAGTTTGGATGGGGGGAGGGGGAGTGGTGGGTATTAAATTCTGGATGGCGGTTAAAAGTCCCACCAAATCAGAGCTGAAAACTTGAAGTAATATAAACATACATATAAATATACAAGTGGACATATTTTCATACATCTGTTCTAAGAAGACATATTTTGACTCCTCTGCCTACTTGCTTACTAGCGTTCACCAACTCTTAAACAGTAGGACATGGCATTAGGACAAGGCATGTCCCACAGCAAGGTATGGAAACCATACAAAGAACATCTTTACCGCACCATAATGTTATGTCAACCAAAGAAAAAGACAAGCAATGAAAACGACATAGTTTTATGACATGTGCTGTAGTCAGCGAAAAGAAGACAGAATCAGGTTGATGCCACACCTTTAAAGTGCTGCTATTGGTTGAAAACTAAATTTCAAATAGAGTATTTAGTTTGCACTGGAGAGACTGTCTAAATCCTGTCCAAACAGTCATGCCACAATAGATCAGCACAGACAAAACACTGTAGGACCCAGAATGTTGTCGGAAAACAATAAAAAAGTTGGCCCTGCTCCGAAAATGAAAAAGAAAATCGTATGTGACAGGCTAAGAGATTTGGTAGAAGGTTGTTTATTTGTAATTATTAGGACTGGAACAGTTCTGAAACCGCTACACAAAAGTTTCTGAGGGACAGAACCATGACACACCCGCTCCCTCTAGCGGTGTATAACTAGCCAATATGTATTTCCAGTAGGTAATTTCCAACCTTATTTCAGAGTTTACTCAATACTTGAGTCTGCTCCATTCTCTTTTCCCCACACTCACACACGTACACACCTAGCTACACCTCCGGTCTTTCACTGCAAACTGAACGACTTGCCCCGCCCCTTTCTGTCCCTCTCTCCCTGTATGCGTCTCTGCCAACTCGTCTTTCTTTTTCCATCAAGATTACTTTTTTATGAAGTTGTTGCATATAATAAACTCACCCGCAATTCGGTTTTCAAGTGCTCCGCATGTGGTTCGAAACCAACTTGGAACTGTTGAGTGACATCTACAATGATGGGATGAGGTACAAACCGAACCGTGGCTCAGAAATCGAGGTCTAAACCGAACTGTGGATTTGGTGAATCGTTACACCCCTAGTCATTATACAGCTGGTTGTATACTGAGGAAAAGTTTGTTACACACTCAGAACTTAACATATAATTAAATGTATATTAAAATATTGTAACATAAACATAACTATAACAAGATATACATTTATTCCCCAGTTATTGTGCTCTTATTTGAATGGGTAACATAATGCTGTTGTTGTGTGTTACTAGTACAATCATTTCTTTACGGAGGTAATAACTGTACACTGTAAAATGTAAACACATGACGGGTTTCTGTCAAGTGTATGCATAACACCCCCCCCCCTCAAAACCATGGAAACCATAGATGCAGTGCTCTGTGCTTGGCAGATCGCTTCAAGTTCATCACCGACACCGTTCACACTCTGAGAACAAAGGCTGTGTACTTGTGTCGACAAGCAGCACAGAACTCCCCACCATTTCCCCCATTACAGCTCTGTCATCCTACACACACACACACACACACACACATACACACACACACACACACACACACACAGGTCAACACAATGCCTGACATTCTGATTGAGTATCTCCTAAGACTTAAAAATCTGTGAAGAGAGGGCTGTCGCTGCTCTGTCATTCTCTTTCTTCATCTGCTCTTTGTATTTTGACAGTGCATGAATAAGGATGTCACTTTATGAACAGACAGCCAATGTGTTGTTTCAAGTTGAGGAGCTGAGCTGAGAACAAATGAAAGTGACACAGTGTTTTCAGATGCTGATGAAGTTCCCTCTCCACATGAATCAAATCCTTGGTCCCCGGTATCCTGAAAATGTCCAATCAGTTTTAGTGGTGGGATTGTGTGTTGACATTTCATCATGTTTTGCAAGGTTACAGACACAGTTTCAGCAAATGCTGAAGATTCCTTTTGAAATTTAGATGTAGTAAAATTTAAAACAGTGGGGAATTTTGTTTTACACAAAAAGATGGTGATGAGTTTGGCACAATTTTTAGTGAGTTCAAATCTGTGAAGTGTCTTGTAGCATTAAACAGTTTTCACCTTTATTGTTACACCTTGTTCACTTCAGTGTCATTTGTTCTTGTATTATTTAAAAAAAAGCTCTGTGACTTAATGACTTGTCTGTTTGTGTGTGTGTTTCACACAGGACCATCAGTACAACTGGGATGATGGGATCCACAGGGACCTCCGGTCAGGTCTGAGGCCAGCCTCCTCCGACAAGAACAGCCAGGCCCAAAACTATAAGAACCAGGGCCGCTTTGCCACCATAAAATCAGCCTCACTGGTAAGTTTAACAAATTTCTTTCCTCTTTTCTACAGTATTTTCCATTTTGAGATCCTAAAAATTGTGTTCCTTAATGATCATTCATTTTTGGAACATTCACCTTGAAAATTGTGTTGCTTTGAAAGACAGAAAATGGAAAAACTACTTCTTGCAGAAGCCAACATTTTTGTCAGTGCTATGTTTACACCAGTAGCATACAAGGGCACAGAAGAGGCTTTTTATTTGTTTCTCTCTGTTGAAACACTGTTGTCTATGAAGGTGCTGGTTGAACGTTGAGCCTGGGTGCGTACTGTAATGTCTCCATGCTGAAGAAATGTGATGTGGATCCATGTTATGTTTGAACAAACTGATGTTTTCAAACAGCCTGTCTTCCCTTTGTGCACTCGCATTTCCTTCTGCGTTTTTTCTCTCTAAACTCTGATCTCTATTTCCATCTATTTGATATCATCTATCTGTCTTTTGGTACCTCTTCCTGGCTCTTTGTCTATGCTCTTAAGTTTCGGCCCTCTCTGCAGCACATCTCTGTTTCTCTACTGTCTTTCCTCTCATTCACTTCACTCCTTTTGTTTTCTTCTCTTATACTACGCTTCGCATTACCCCTCCCCTCCCTCCGCCCTCTTCTTTATCTCTTCCTCTCCTGCACTTGATAATACATCATTCTCAGATCTGACTCAATGTTCTGAGTTGAAGGGGGTGAAATTCTCTCTCTCTCTTTTTGTCTTTCTTTCACCATGTCTCTTTCTCTCTCACCCTCCCTGTCTGTTGTCATGGAAACCAGCTCTAGTAACTAGTAAGTAGTTTGTGTGTGTGTGTGTGTGTTTACCCGTCCATGACCCACTGGTTTTAATTGCAAGTCCCTTCTGCTGTCAGGTCTTAAACCAGACATCAGAGAACATAAGCAAAAAAAAAAAGATTTGTGCGTGCATCTGTGTCCTTATGCTGTCCTTGACTAAAGCGGGAACCGCTGATAGTCCAGCATTATTACTTTTTTGTTGACCACGTTTCTCCTCATCTGTATGCACACACAACTGGAAATTTCTTTTTGTGAATTTTATGGCTATAGTCACTGGTGACTTGCAATCACAGAGATATCCATAGGGGCTGTAAGATTCATTGGAAGTGCTGCAAATCCAGCATCTACATTTTTAATATTTGAGAGTTGGTAATAAAAACATGGCGCAGTGAAGTAAGTCCGCAAATTCCGGTTTGAGGCTATGAATAAATAGTCCACCCTAATGCCTCTCTTGATGAATGTTGTACATTTCCTTTTTGCTGACACCTAGCCAAGCTTGCTAAACATAACATGATGTTAGCTCCCTTTCAAATATGTGCGTCTCACTGAAACAATACTAATTATCCACAGAACGTCTGAAGCCTGCAGTTCCCAACGTTGTGACCCCTTAAAATAAAGCAGTGGCTACTAGCAACCCCTCATCACTGGTTGTTAATTTACCAGTTGTGACCAAAGAGTGATTTTATATCTTATTTAATATTAATGATTTTGTAAAATAAAGCAAACAATAGAAAAAAGTAATGTAAATTTGTCCAACAAAAAAAATCTGCTTTTTTCCCCTCTTAATATGGAAGCCCAGTAATGCCCACTGCAGAACACTTCTTCGATCCCCTTAGCTTTTGCTATCAGTGTATGAATGGGTGTAACTGGGTGAGTGCGTTGTAGTGTAAAAGTGCTTTGAGTGGTCGGAAGACTAGAGAGGCGCGGTACAAGTACAGACCATTTACCATTCACCATAAAGTTACCAGCCCGTGATTATTAGAAATGATCTCACAATCATAATTTTCTCACAAGTCATAATTGTAAGGAAGAGACTTCATAATGAAAAAAAAACAACTTTGAATTTTTGTAGATTTTGTTTATCTCACAACCACTTTAGTTTGGAAACCACTGCTCTATACCGTTGTGGTTGAGGTTGTGACGCTCAAGTCAAGGTAAAGACACTCTAACTGTGCATTCATGTGGTGCTGGAATAATCTGTAAAATTATTTTACGAATTCATGTGAATGCCCCCTGAAGTCAGAATAACAACTTGGAAAGTGAGAAAATTTGTTGACATCATACACATAAAAACATGGCAGGCAACACTCTTCACCATGACATGGCTGTTTGCTGACCAAACTAATAGTATTAGATAGCTAACCAAGACATGTTGCACATGCTAACTGCTAGCCAGGTCAATGTAATTTACTAGAGCTGCCCAACCCCTGAAGTTTTGCCAGACGTTCCTGTCTTAATTTTCAAACTAGCTACACGAACCTTCCTTAATATAAGAGACTACAAATCTAGTACTAGCTGGGGCAATAGATTTATTCTCCCTCTATTGGAGTATGGTGACAATAAGCTTATTTATATCTGGCTTTGCACAAGGAGTGTGTTCTGTTGAGACTCGTGTTTTCAGAGAACAGGGGTTACACGGAATCGTGCAACCTTCAGTTTAAGGATATTTGTTCTTATAGACAAAAGAGAGGTAATTGTATCTCCTCACATGCATTTAACTTCAAAAGAAAATATAGTTCCCTCTCTCCAACTCTTCATTTATGCCTTATTCTACCATGTATCTGTTAAAGAATCACTTTAACATCACATATATATTGTCAGTCACACAGTCATGCATTCCTGTTTTAAAACTATTTTGCCTCGTTGTAAGTTGCTGTGGATTAAACTGCAAATACCTCCGCTGAGGTGGCACACACTGTAACAGCAGCTCTCTGTAACTGAGGCTGCCTTTCTTGAAAAGAAATGGTGTCGCGTAAACCACAGCTTCAGTGTCGTATGATAGCGCTGGTCCTGCCTGCCGGTGCTGAAAGAGATGACATCATCTTTTTCTGTGGAGCACAGACGTCCTCAGATTGGCCTCGACTCGCTGAGACTGGAATGAGCAGGTAGACAAAGAAAGATGGAGAGAGAGGAACGGGGGGTCCAGATGGTGAGGGGTGATGGATCACAGAGAACAGAGAGAGATGAAGACGGAGGACAGGAATAGAGAGAGAACATTAACGAGAAGAAGGGAGAATTAAACAAGATATTCCAGTAATAAGTTGTAACATCAAAAATGTAAAAAAGTATGCAAATTCCTGAGTGAGAAATGTGGATCGATCAATTTGATAATTTTCAAGAGACGGAGGAGAAAATCATAGTGATGGAGGGATATTCTGAGAGATTAAAGGGTGAATGAAAGAGCATGGTGGCTGGAGGAGGTAATACATGGTGGAGGACACACCAGGCTAGATATCAGGGGGATGAGAAGGACAGATAAACAGAGGCGAGACAAAAGAGCAGTGCTGATTGAAATCTGGACTGGCAAAGAAGGATTGGGGGAGAGGCAAAAAGAGGGTGATGGGCTTTGTCACCCAGAGGTGACAAGAAGTGTAGAGTCTGATCTGATGTAGACGTGGGAAAACGAGAAAGCGAGAGAAAAGGTTTGTGTAAAACTGAAGAGAAGGACATATGAAAGATGATAAGGAGAGGAAAGCAGGATAAAAAATGGTCGAAGGAGATGGAAGGAAAGGGGAAAGGATAAGGAGGAAGGGAAACAGCAGAAAGAGATGGATGCAAAGCAAATAGGAGAGCGAGTGTGAGACATAACTAGCGTGTGAGAGGGAGGGCAGGGGTTATTATAGGTCAGATGAAGTAACTGACTGAAGCGCAAGGCTGTGTGTGCGAGACGACATCGCTGTCAAATAGTTCACCTCATATGCCGCTTGACTCACCTTCAGCTCTCAGTTGTCGGATGCAACCTGATAGCCTGATAGACATCGACATGTCTACAACAGAACAGCCGAAAACAGTAAAGTTTCGGACGCATCACAACATGCACCTTCCCCATCAATCAGCTCTTTTTGATGATAACTGAAGCTTCTAACTCAGTCACATGCTTTATTGGTATTTGGTATATAGTTATATAGCTAAAACACAAAAGATTTATATCATAGGTAAATGTCAGAGGTTGTGGTTACACTACATGCAACACTTTTGCAGTTGCATCCGTTTTGAGGCCCAAACAAAGAATACAGAGCCCCCTCACATTCATGCATCTCCAGGAAAACAGGACAATAAATGGAGGTCTGTAAAGGCTTTTTGCTTCCCCTCTTTTGGCCAGATGACTTCACCACATGTCACTATACATCTGTAGCAACATTCAAAGTGCAGCGCCTGTGTCGCCTTCCTCCACGTCATACCTGACAAAAACCCATTTCAGGCTTGAAACGTTTTTAAACTTTTTTTTAGACAAAATAAGGACAAACCTGTCATTGTCTTTTACAAGAAAAAAATCTTCTATTCTCTAATCAAACATGAGCTTTATTATTAAACGAGCTGCTCACCTGTATCATTGTATTATTTTTTTTACTTTGCTTGTGTTTTTATCTCAAGGTATAAAATAATTTCAGTGTTCTGCAGAGTATCTTCCGTTTTGAGAAAATGTATTGCCTTGTTTGCAACACTGATTTCTGTCAGAAGAACAACCAAGGCCTGCTTTGTTTATAGCTTTTTACTCAAATCATCGGCAAAATGAAGAAAGGAAATAGTTCTACTCATTCCCTTCCCGTTATCATTAAGTCCTTTAGAGTGCTACCAGATCATAAATATTTTGAATGTTTTGTTTTCCTTGGCATTTAAAACTCTTTTGAAACTCTTTATGATAGTGTGTGTTTAAATTTTGTGATGGCCCTTAATGGTTATTAAGGAGCAGAGCTGGGCTCATATTCACTGACACCAGACGCCTGTTGGACACACTAAGCTCAAAATGTCTGTGGGGCCAAGTGTGCTATTGCTATTAATTCAATACCAAAAAAAAAAAAACGTAAGAAGACAGTTTGTGAGCGCTCACCCTACTTATTTATTCAGTCACATCAGCCACCACCTGCACAGTACTCCTTTTATTAAACAAATCATGTCCTCTCAGTGCCACATTAAATTTATGTACAAATAAAAGACAGCCCACCTTGAACTGCAAAATAAGCAAATTAACTAAGCTTCTCAATTCCCACTGATCTCACTGGAACATTCACCTTTAGCCTGCATACCACCCCCCCTCCTCATCTCTCTAAATATGATCTCCTTTCCAGTCCCAGAGCCTTGTGTGTGTGAGGCCATCACATGACGTGACTTGGGCCTTTGTGGGAGCATGTAGGCTGGCAGCGAGGCAACTGACTAGGATTGGGAGCTGCTGTTACAGTGGGGTATTGATTCAGCACAGATTAAGGAGGAGAGGGGGGGGGGCAGGTCAACCTCAAATCTAATTCCAGAACAACAAGCCCCCCCTCCAAACACACAGACACACACACACCACCTTATTCCCTCTAGATTCTCTGATTTTGCTTCTCATTATTTACATTTTTTCTTTTCCCTAACTCTCTCCCAGTCACTCTCCATCTGCTGTTTCTCCATTGCAATCACCCCCCTCCCCTCGTTTCTGCCTGCTCCTCACTAACCAACACACACACACATACACCCCCTCTCCAACTTCTCTCACTCTTTCTCAATGAGGTATTCATGTGACCCACCTGCTGTCCGCCGCTTAGCGTTAGCCCAACTAAAGAGCAGCTCTGTGCTCTTGTTGGCCTGTGTGGTCAGCCTGCCTCATTCACAGTTCACACGCCCGCCTCAGCCGCTGCGTGCCCAGGGCACGAACCAAGGAGAGGGAGGGACGGGGGGGGGGTCGTGGTCCAGTAAGGTGGGGTCTCAGGGTGGCATCAGAGCTCAGACAGGGTTCTGTCGGGCATAGGATGCTGCACAAGGTTCCTGGATGCTGGTGCACTTGGCTAAAGTCGCCATCATGTTTGGCCTGAGGAGTTCAGGTGGAAGTTATGAGAAGATGCGGAGCGAGTACTACGTAGATGTGGAGAACCCTTTCTGTACTCAGGTTTGTATGTTAGGTGTAGGTTTTGCAAAAAGAAAAATAGGCAACATTGATGTTGAGATGTGCCAGTATGGTCCTTTTATTATGCAGCTGTTTGTAACTTTTTTTCTTGCTC
Source organism: Lepomis gibbosus (assembly GCA_029875015.1). NCBI lineage: Eukaryota > Metazoa > Chordata > Actinopteri > Centrarchiformes > Centrarchidae > Lepomis > Lepomis gibbosus. The sequence continues at coordinate 12,022 of JAPMOB010204483.1, forward strand.
TGTCTGGCCTAAACAAATTTCGTCTCTTCTGCGGATGATCTGTGTAGTGACTGTGTATCTGCGATGGTCAGATGAAAGAGCTTTTGTTAGGCTCTAGTGGTAACTTCATCTAAAGGGATTACACAGTATTTCTTTAAGCTCTTAATTTTAAAAAATGAACTTCACTTGCTGATGAACATCTTTCTTGCCTCTGTAAAACTGACAGGTGTTGCTGACTGACTGCAGCAGCTGAACTGTGCAAGCTTTGCAGTATTGAATATATTCTGTTTTCAGCTATTCTGGGAAAAGATAACCAGGATAAATCAATATTGCGTTTTTACAAAGGTGACAGGCAATGCTGTTTGGATGCACCTAAACGTATTGTTTGTTTCCTCACTGTCATATTTTAATACCCTTTAATCAGCTGTCCGTTTGAATTTGATTTTCTGATCAAAAATCAGCAAATTGCACCGCTCACATCGCCTAACTTCTCCTTCTCCACAGGTGACCAAGCAGATCCATGAGCATGAGCAGGAGAGCGAGCTGCGAGAGCAAATGTCGGGCTACAAGCGCATGCGACGGCAGCACCAGAAACAGCTGATCGCCCTGGAGAACAAGCTGAAGGCCGAGATGGACGAGCACCGGCTCAAGCTGCAGAAGGAGGTGGAGACGCAGGCCAACAACGCCTACATCGAGCTGGAGAAGCTGGCAAAACGCCACACTGTGCACACTGAGAAGGAGGTGGGATTTGTGAGGGATTGGGAGGGGGGTTAGAGGACATGAGCAAATGCATTAGTATAGTAACTCCTAAGTTATTTCACAGATGATCAAAGACCTACATGTATCAAGCAACAGTTGGCTGGGGGATAAGGTCTGCTTTGGAAAAACAGTGATTCAATAGCTGCAGGAGGGAAGTTTGTTGAAAAGTTTAACTCTGTTCAAAATGGCATTGTTTTGAACCTTTAAGCTCCAACCTCAGTCTTGGATTGAATGTTCGGGGAAGTTTTGTTGAGAGTGCACACACTGCTGCCACCCAATGAAACATGAGATGAAACACAAGGGCAGAAGTGGGTCACAGAATGCCACGCTCTGAAAAACAAGCTGCATATCTCTGTGATTAGCACGTAGCATTCCAGACCATCCAGAGAGATAGTATATCTGTTCATATACAGTAGACCAGCATGCAACATAAACACACAATGTCACATGTCACTCAGCTAAACCAGGAAGTCACTAGTATATAGGCTTCCATCAGAAAACATCAATGGTGTCCTGTGGTCTGAAAATGTGTTGTTTTAGCAATTATGTCGGCCATTTTCTGGATACTTTTATCCAGAACACCTACTGTGATGTTGTTGTAAGCCTCTTGTATTAGGGCTAGACAATCAAATTACTTGACATTAGTAATCTCCTATTGACCTAAAATTGTGCATTGTGCAATTTTCTTTCAATGTCTGTAAAAGTGAGATTGGCTACAGCAGCCACTATTTAACTGATCATACTATACTGTAATATACATGACAAAGGAAAAGGAAACATCAGAACTTGTGCGGCAACTAGCAAATTATTTTCATTGCCGATTATAATGTTTATAGTTTTTATTGAGCTCAAGGTGACATCTTCACATCCCTGTTTTGTCTAACCAAGAGTAAAAATCTGTTTATAATGATGATAAAACAGCAAATCCTCACATTGGAGAAGCTGAGACCAGAGCGTGTTTGGCATTTTTAGTTAAAAAAAAAGGCTGAAATAGTTTTTCCTTCTCAAGGTCAGTCTCATAATGTCACCTGAAATACTCTATTTTTGGGTAATATTGTACCCTAGTTAATATTTGACTTTATTTGTTCACTGTTGGACTAGTGGTTAGCCTGTTGGCTAAGGCTTCGATGTGAAGCTAAAAACCCCAGTTTTTCACGTGTTTCATGTGTCCCCTAGATGAAGACGGCGTTGACAGATGAGAAGAAGTTCCAGCAGCAGATCGTGGCACAGCAGAAGAAGGAGTTGACCACCTTTCTGGATAATCAAAAGAAGCAGTACAAACTCTGCAAGGAGAAGATTAAGGAGGTACGCGTTTGTTGTTTCCTTTTTCTTCCTCAGGCGAGCTCCTTTGAATGCCTCTCTCGTGTGTGACACATTGTCCTGTATGCCGTTTACTGTTGAATCAGCCCTCCTCCACACAAACACGTACATTAAGTTACTCCAAAGTGGTCTTTTGGAATTGTGTTGAGTCACTCAACCTACTCACTATGTACCGACACATGTGTATAAACACACAAATGAGGAAAACCACAAATCCATATGCACAATGTGTTTGCCTCTACAACCTTAAACCAGAGTCCGGAGAATACTCCTGTGGGCCAGCAGTGTGATACACTGTGTTTTCAGTTACAAGATAAGTGACCAAAATTAGGTCAGCACAGTTAAAAGAAAGCATCGCTGGCAGGGAGAGATATTTCCCACCAACTGACGGCTGTAACAGAATTAGACACCGCAGAGAGCGGGGATCAGGCTCATGTGTTAAGTGCATTAGCTCGAGTTGTAGATTACCTTAAAGCCCATGAAAGAGAAAGAGAACTCATACTGAGTTTGGGATAGATGTGGCTGAATTTTTTTTCCAATCCTCCTCTGGCTATGAAAGTCATCTGCAGTTCAAGACAAAAGGTCAATTGGAGTTTGCTGTATGCTGTCTCTGCAAACACTAGATGTTGTAAACGCTGGACATTTTCTGCTTGTTTAAACTATATTTGGTTTTCACATATCTACTTGTTTCATCTAATATCTCCAACTAGACAGTTCCTCGCCCACTGCTCATAATGAGTAGTCCCAAACATACCTGCCATTGTCTTTATTTTACCAGTTAAACTGATTTGCATGGATAAATGCAACTTTAATAACAGGTAAATCACCCAGCCAAAATCTCAGCTAAACCTAGCAATCCCAGTTCAAATGAACTGACAATTGCCTACGACCTAGTACCAACTCTGGATATTGTCCTCTCATAATTCCTCACTTCCTCTGCTTTGAACGTTCACCCCTTCTCAGGAAATGAACGAGGACCATAGCACACCCAAGAAGGAGAAGCAGGAGCGTCTTTCCAAGCACAAGGAGAACATGCAGCATTCCCAGGCCGAGGAGGAGGCCCATCTCCTGTCCCAGCAGAGGGTTTTCTACGACAGGAACTGCCGGGCCTTCAAGCGCAAAGTCATGATTAAGAGGCACGACTTGGAGCAGGAACAGATTCGAGAGGTACATTCCTAAAAACACCATGTGCGATTTAATAGGTGACAAATTAAAAATGGAATTATGGCCATATGTGTTAAGTTTGAGAGTTTGAAGTGAAGTAAAAGCCCTGTTTATTGGTAGTTTGTGATGTGAACTGCCCAACATGTAACCAAAACCCTTTTCTCAGCAAACTGCAGCATGTCCTTAATAATTAGATCCATTGTTCCTCAGATCTGTGAGGTGTTTCCTTGTAACTATAAGAAGATTACTACAGAGTAAAGTAAGGCAACAATGTCCTAATCTGAAAAGCTGTTGTATAAATCTGGAGGAAGTCGTAGATGGTCTAAAAACATTCTTTGGGGAAATACACAAAAGCCCCATTTTGGATGATAACTTTAATTTTATGGAATAGAAAAATGAAGTATTTCAATAAAAAATGAATGAGAAACATTTAATGGGTGATACTAATTGATTTTTCAGCAGTTGATAGAGGCAGTCAATGTTCTAAACCTGAAACAAACAAAGAGAAAAATGGATTTCTACACCTGAAAATCTGAATGTCATATTGAAAACAAGCTGAACAAACGGTAAACCTGTTGCAAGTCATCCATGCGCCCTTTCCCTCCTCCATCTTCCTCTGTCTTTTCTCCCGGTCCTCCTAGGAGCTGAACAAAAAGAAGACCCAGAAAGAGATGGAGCACGCCATGCTTATCCGCCACGACGAGTCCATGCAGGAACTGGAGCACAGGCAGCTGAAGACCCTGCAGAAGCTACGGATGGACCTGATCCGTCTGCAGCACCAAACAGAACTGGAGAACCAGATCGAGTACAACAATCGACGTGAGCGTGAACTCCACCGCAAGCACGTGCTGGAGCTCCGGCAGCAGCCCAAAAACCTCAAAGTGAGTCAACAAAGAGACGGTAAAGCTTTGAATTGTGGCTGTTATTGTCATAAGGATGCAGGTTCTTGAAATGCAGGGCTGAAGCAAAGAAAACATTTTTTGAAATGCTTTTGTTACCCGATTAAATTTTAAAATTATTCTTGTGTCTTTGAAAAGAGAAACCAGATCCACCTCTGAGATGGCGCAAGCCATGAGCAACCTCTTTTATGTTTTGGCTAGATTTCAATAAAATTGTGATGCAAGATGCATGTAACAACTTAATTTGGATAAAAACTGGTGAAGAACATACAAAACATGTCATCTCTGAATGTCATTTCAGTTTGATTTGCTTTTGAGGATAACAAAGACTGTAATTTTTGCCCCGCATTTTTTAAAAAATGTTTAACTTTTAGCAGCAGAATCGTTAAGGCCTGACTGAAGACACAGTGTTAACAGCAACAAACTTAACACTCTTTAAACTCCTCTTCTCACTGGTTTTCTGTCTGCCTCTGTCCCCTCCACCAGGCTTTGGAGCTGCAGATCAAGAAGCAGTTCCAGGACACATGTAAGGTGCAGACAAAGCAGTACAAGGCCCTGCGCCACCACCAGATGGAAGTTACGCCCAAGGCCGAGCACAAGACAGTGCTCAAGGCCCTGAAGGATGAGCAGACACGTAAGCTGGCCATCCTGGCTGAGCAATATGAGCAGAGCATCAACGAGATGATGGCCTCGCAGGCGGTGAGCAGAGAGACCATTTTTTCCTGGACAATAATCTGTTCTTATAAATGCAGGAGGGCATACAGTCCCCTCCAAAAGTATGGGAACGGTAAGAGAAATTCCTTTGTTTTGGTTGTTCACTGAAGACATTTGGGTTTAAGATAAAAAGATGAGTACATTACATTTGCATTTACTCATTTGGCAGACGCTTTTATCCAAAGCGACTTACATTTGAGCAACAACATACAAGCATCAAATACAGATTTGCGCCTGACAATCTATACTAGTAAGAGCAGCAATAAATACTAGAGAGCTCATAGTACATATCACATCAGCTTTTATTTCCTGGTATTCACATCTAGATGTGTTAAACAACCTTGTTTGTATTAGACCACAGCATTATTAGGTGAGCAAAAGTAATGGAATACATAAAGTAAATAACATTTAATATTTAGTGGCAAAACCCTTGCTTGCAATAACAGCCTCAAGCCTGCGACCCATCGACATCACCAAACTGTTGCATTCTTCATTTGTGATGCTA